>JABUIW010000124.1:557367-624184 GCA_013363375.1 Menidia beryllina
TACCATATCATTTTGAGATTTTTCTGCAACTTGTTCCTCAGACCTGCACTAGGATCTTAGAACTTTTATCACTGTGAATAAATACAACTTTTTCTGGCACAGAAAATCAATTATCACCCCTTTCAGGATGAAACTAGGCCTTGGAAAATTAAGAGACCTTTGGGAACTGCAGGCCACCATAAATAAGTTATCTCAGGGGACTTATTTGGACTTCTTGGACCTGTGAATATATTTTCTCCTGTTTTGCTTTTGAATAAACAATAGACAAGACTGGTGCACAAATGGAATGAATAAATTAATTATTCATTGTAATAGTTATAGTGTATTAGGTTCCTATTTTTTCCCTGGAGAGAGAAGGAAGTAACAGACAGTCCACAATAAATATAATATGAATATCTAAGTGCAGCTACCAAATGAGACATGTTGAGAGCAAAAGAGCATGTCGTGTTGCGGGATGTTCACCTGAGACTCATAGGGCAAGAAGGCGATGTTGATCTCCGTCAGAGTCTTGGTGGATTTGGAAGCACGGCTCTTAACCAACTCATTAAAGAGAGGATCAGGACAGGCTAGGAGGAACAGACATGTTCATTTACTATTTATTTACTTGCTAGCACCAATAACTACAGAACTAAATTGATCAGTACTTAATCAATTAATGTTTTGCTTAAACTACATTATTATACTCTCTCAAACAGCACTGTCAAAACACTTTACTCATAACAGAAGGATACAGCAGCAATAATATTACTATAGGTGGATCCATTGATTTTTTTAATTACACCATCTTCACTCAAACTCAAAACATGCTGGGGCATGTGGGCTCATTTACAATAGAGGCAAGATGTATTTAGTGAATGGTTACTATGGTAACATTGAAAGGAATTACTCAAACAAAACCTTTAAAAGAAGATTTATAACAAAGATAACCATGTGTTACTCACAGTCAGTGAAGAAAACATGGGCTGCCTTGTATTTAGCTGAATGAGGGTCTTTGAAGTCTCCGATGAGGGTTTGAACAGACTGAAAAAGGAGGCACATTGTTGAATTTAACTAAAGATGTTCATTCTTAAAGTGCAAATCTGTAGTGTTATAGAAACTCCAGTTTTATGTTACTAAATAATTTATGTTCATTGTTTGAGAGCTTATACAAAGTAATAAATTACCAGTTTGTAATGACAGCCCATAAAAGTACAACAAAGGTTCAAAGTATACATGTTATAAATACATTCTTTTCAGATTTGATCACAGATCTGCAGTCTAATGATGATTGGTTTTAGATAGATGTGCAACATTTGCACCATTTCTGATTTAGAAGTTGTGGTCAAGTTGTGGACATGCGGTGCTCACAAAAGGCACAGGCCTGCCCCTTAACAGATAGCCAGCTTACCTTCTCTGTGGGTGTTATCAGGTAAATGGCCTCCAGACTGGGGAGAGGTTCTCGTCGTTTGTGGATGTCCTCCACAACTAGAGTGGCAACGACAGGCATTTGCACACAGTTACACATACACGTGCACACAGGCAAATATTAAGCCCTCTGAGCTCTGCGAAATTTTAGCAGGAATGATTTCTTACTGGTGATGCCCTCTGTCATGATGTCTGTCATCTTGCAGCAGGACGACAACATCCTCATGCTCAGCTGGTCCACAATCAGGGCCTGGGAATCGGATAGGGGAAGACGGAAACTTTGCAAAATACTCAAATGCTCACATTACATGTTTCTAATTAAATGAATTCTTAAAGAAGCTTTGTTATTCCTGAATTTTAAAAACCCTTAAGAGCTGTCCTTAAAATAACTTAAGTTATTTATTTCAGCAGCCAGACTGCTACATGTTTTTGTCTCTTAGCTGGTTGGTCATTAGGTCTAAATCAAGGGTGAATTATCCTAGTTGCAATAACCAGTGAGTGGTTTATTCTATTTGATTTTTTTAGCATTGAAACTGATAGAAAGTGACTTTTTCAAGGTCTATCACTGGTTCAGAGCAGCTACAATATTGTCCTCATCATTACATCGGTTCCTTAAAGCACGCAAATTAGCTGTAAATCTCCACAAAACATGTATTTGGAACTAATTTTGACAACCTTCATAGAACATTCAGGTCGTCTACCTTTCTGAGACCAAACACTTCAAATTCAATGGGAAAAATTACTCACTATAGAACTTATGGCTAATTTTATAACACATTGGTTCCCTTTTTCAATTACTTTGTAATGAAAGGGAACTTCTCACCTTCCATTCTCCCTTCTTCTTAACCTTCTTGATTACATCATTCATAATCTCTGTAAGAAAAAGAAAAACCTTCATCAGACAGTGAGTGACTAATCACAATTGGATGGGCAGATGGGATAGAAAATCATGTGTGTAACAGGTTCCACACTTTCATAAGCATTTTATCTGCTGCAAATACTGTACAGGTTTATGCTGTTATACATATTAATTGATTTCTATTTTAGTTGACAGTAAACAGCAAACATACATCTCATGAATTTGAATGACAACTATGCCATAAAAGCAACACCCTAATTATGAAGCCATTACGGATCAAAACAGACATTTCTTGGCAATGTACTAAGTAAAAGTATGCAATCAGTTTTATGCAACTTGAGTGTAGTCACTTTAGCTGAGCTAATACTTGATGATAGCATGACATGTTGAAAAAGAGGGAACTGGGGAAATAAAAGACTGCAAATATAAGACTGTGAAAACAGTCTCAACAAAACTACAAGCAATTTTAGAATACATTTCCTCAAATAAAACAAATTGTTGGGCAATAAATCTATAATTTAAGACACAGTTTTCCTCAGGAATAAATAAAGTATTATTAATCTAATTCAATTAAAATTTTTTGGAGAAACTGGACACTTGCCTGTGTAAAAGAGACATCAGAAACTGTGAGCATATACCAAGATAGGCGCATTCATGCCACAGTGCTTAAATTGGCCTGATCTGTGCTCCCACCATATGCCAGCTATATTAAAATAAATCCATTTATGATGAACATTGTGGACCAATGCTAAGCTTCTTGGTGCTGGCTAAAACCTGAGTCCACACTGATACTGATAGATTACCATAGATTACCAAAAGGGCTCAGTCAGAAAAGATTACACACATCAAACAAAGACTGGGATTGCTTGGAAGATTGTTTTGTTGCTTCCAAAATAATACATGGAGAGCTGTCATTTAGCTCTTTGAATGATTATTGCAGGCATATGCATGTTCTGTAACCCAATATTGCCCAACCTTGTTTCTCAAGGAACACTTTCCTGCATATTTTCATGTTTCCCTGTTCCAGTACACCTGAGTCAAATAAATGGGACAGCTCTTTAAGCTCTGTAAAAGGCTGAACAAGACCCATTCATTTAAATCAGCTGTACTGGATTTGGTAAACTGGGAAGACATGCAGGTTAGGGTTAGGTGTGCAGTGAGGACCAGGGTGGGAAAACATTAATGTAACTGACTGAAATTTGACCGAGTTAATCCAGAAACACAGCTAGACCCCAGCCTGTGCCTCATGTGAATCAAATGAACTGAGCCTGACCTCCTGTGGGACGGAAGAACTTGGAATAGTAGGAATTCCCCCAACTGAGCTTCAAAGTATTTCCAGTACAGCTTTTGTCCTGGTGTGTTAGCTGCTGTGTCAGCCAAGCAGCAAAAGCAATCCATACTAACAAACAGCCAATACAGTCATTATGGAGTTGCTGACTTATTGGGTGGTTAGTTTAAAGAACATTTAATAAGGTGCACTTTAATTCCTAAAAGATTTACTTCATTCATCCTTTCCACTGGAAGAAACACTCCTGAAAACAAAGCAGGGGTAAGGATATCTATGACTCTATGGTTTTCCCTTTTCCTCTGCTGCCATTGTGTTTCCTCTTCTTCTGTACCTCTCAGATAAAAGAGGCTCTCTTCGCTACACATTTAAGCATAAACCTGAAGTTCAAATGTGTTTATTTTTTGTCTATATGTTTCTTTCCCTCTGAATACGACCACGAATGTGGATTGTGACAACACTGCTTTACATTATATGGGAAAATAATCATTAAGACAAGAAACAAGATTCTGCAGAGCTAGGAGGACTTGGAAGCCGATTGGACCAACCAAATATTGACATGTTTGGTGCTTATACAGACTAAAGATATGCTTTTCTGTCTAAATGGACAAGGAGGGAACGAAGAGTCATCATTCTGACACAAACCCACTTTAAGTTAATCATATTTATACACACATCACATTTCACCCAGGTATTTTCTAAAAATTTGCTAACTGCCTGTTTACCACTTGCCTATAATTTTTTTTTTACTGTGGATACAGTGTGATCTTTGGGCTAGAGCAGGGTGTAACCCAGACAGGTCATCAGTCCATCACAGGGCCATAGAGAGACCAACAAGACAACCATGCACTCACACTTTCTCATTGGGTCCATTTGAAGTCACAGTTAACCTAACCCCCACACACACACGGGGAGAATATGCAAACTCCACACAAAAAGGGCCCAGCCAGAAATTGAATAAAGATTTTAAGCAAGCTGGAATTAAACGACAATGAGTCTTAACGACTAACACTGATGAAATTCAAAACCAACTTTTACGGATGTGTATAGTTATTTTGTAAACAGTCAACATTCATAGACAATCCACCAAGTATGAAAAAGGAAATTTACTACTTAAACAAAACCTACAGGGTTTTTTTAAGACATTTGAACAGAACACAAAGAGGACTTGTTTTCCTTAAGCAAATAACTATAGTGTGTTTAAACTGCATGCATTTAAAAGTACTAGCAAGTTATGCCAATATAGCCTATATGTCTTCTAGTGAGAGGTGCATCCTGAACAGGTTTCCAGTCATGCCAATACATCTCATATAATTTTTCTTTTTAAAAAGAAATTTTTGTTGGTTTTTAGATATCTATCTATCTCCTAAAAAGATATCTTTATGAGGTAACTAAGGAAACTGGTCCAAGCTGAGCCCACCCCATAGCGATACTAAGACACATTTTATAAATAATTCTATAAATAATTAAAAAAACTGCAAAGTTAGATGTTAAAATAACCAGCATCAGCATTGATTTACAATAATAAAAAACCTCAACTATATCAGAAGGACAAAACTGCAGATTTTTCCTCTGACCTAATGATAAGGGTACAACAATAGAAGAAAGAACAGTCAGAAAGAAGGGAAAGGACCTGAACAAACACTGAGCAACAGCTGTGTCAACCAAACAGGCACAGCGGTGCACAAACACACTCCTCTGTAATATTCAAAATCTCCTTCACATCCAGCTTAACAGGATACAACATCAGAATAAAGAGGAGTTAAGTTAAGTGTAAGGGGAAAGTGTGCACTAAAGCTTTCAATTTATTTCAAAACATTTAAGTTAAATTGCATTTCATTCTACAAATACTAATTTCCACTTTATCGTGTGTACCTGAAATACACAACAGTTTATGTTTGGTTGCTGCTTTTTCAGAAAGAAAGAAATGCTGTGAATACATTGTGCATACAAAGCAGCATCTAAGGACAGTAGCTTCCTTAAAGATCATAGCCTATGCTGATTAATCTTAAAATATATATGTTAGATTGAACCTTCTGACAACATTTAAGCACATTTAACCACACCAGAAGCACTGTGGTGCTCCGTGATGCTCTGCCGTACATTGTCTCAATTATATAAATAATTACAATCTTCTCTACTCAGCTTTAACTCTACAAACTACGCAGCAGAAAAGAGCTGGCAGTTGCTATTGCCTTATGGGTCTTCCCCTTCAGGGACTTTCACCTATGAGTCCATGACCCATTTTTTCTCCTCTGTATCTCAGCTTTGCAGCAGCATCACTCCTGAGAGAATCTGACACTCTTAATCTTAAAGGGACAGGCAGACAAGTCAGCAGAGAGACAGCCTACAGCACTATCTGTTCCAAATTTTTGAAAAACAAAGATAGTCAAAGCCCTTTCAATTTACTGTAAAAAGATCAAATGCAGAAAACAATTGGCCAGGTTTCTGACATTTTCTTAAAAACTACATCAAAACCACATGATGTGACACGTCACAACAATTAAGAAAATAACCAAAGGAAAACAGTAGATCAATAGCTTGATTAGAAACGTATGTAGGAATTTTTTGGATTTGTTCACATTCTTTTATTTTACTGGGATGAAATATGCAGTAACTATTATTTGAGACCAATACAGACATTTGAAGAATGAATCTTGACTATAAAGAAATATATATATGTGTTAGTGTCATCCCTCACATAAACTGTCAACCATATGTCAAGCTTTTTTAAGTATGAACATTAGGTTCAGAAATATGGCCAGACACCACTTTTCCCTGCTGCTAAATAAGCTCTTAGCATCATTGACAATAATCACATTAAAAAAAAATTATCATAGCACATTGCACTATATTCTAGCTAACCATAATCAGCCATGCTGGATGGAATAAAGGATGTAAGGACCATAGGTCTGTAGGATTTATGGCATCCATAAAAAAAAAATTAGATAGCCAAGATGTGAAAAATACTATTTTCATGGATCTGAGCAGAGTAGGTTTATGTGTCGGAGCAAAGGATCCTGAAAGCTGTGATACTCTAAAGGCAGATCCTTCTTTTAAAAACACTGACTGATGACTGCAGAGCACAGTTTATTTCTCTTGCCGTCACGTACAATTAACACAGAGCTGTCTGCAGGCCCTATTCATCTCACAGTAAGAGGCATCTCTAAGGATACACTCAGCTGTGGCTTTTTCAGCTTGAGAAAATTCTACCTTGCCACAAAATTATGCCTTAACATTGAACAGTTAGTAACATAGATTAAAAATAAATTAAAAAAATACAAAAGATAACCCACATTTAGCTTGGGTGGGTTAAGGCAAAGACAAGTCCATTTACAATTTCAGCTTGTAGAACTTGTAGAGAATAAAGTGATAAGCAAATGGCACATGCAGGAAGCCATCAGCCATTTTAAGGCCAGATTAACACAAATGTGTCTTGCTAACATAGCTGTAGAAAGTTGAAGATTGCCATTGATTTTAAAGAGGCAGTGGTATCACCAGCCATTCAAATCTCTCTTGTCTTGTCAATGACTTTTGATACTAATTCCAAAGTCACGTCTGCCAAATACCATGCATGAATTCTGCTTAAATAGCTGAATTTGAATGGGCACTCAATGTCACAAAATCACTTAAATGTAGCTGTTTCATTAGATTACTTTGGACTGCAAGAAAAACTGACCAATCAGTTACTTTTTTTGTCAATATGAAACAGCGTGTAAACACTATAATAAATATTACTGGTATATATGTAGATTTTATTGAGTAGCCAGTTAATCCTTTGTTTCCTGAAAGACCGCAACTGCTTTGTTATATAAAATCACTGATTTCATAAGGTTGTCTAATGTTAATAATATCGTCACTTTCCATCACAAAGCACAATAGGAATGTTTTGCTCTTCACATACTTTGTCAAACTATACACCCTGAAAAATAACTTGGTGCTGCATGCTAATTCCTCCCTCCTCTGAAATTAATCTCTTGTATAACCTTTGAAGAATTGAAGTGCATTAAAAAGAACACATTTGGGATACATTTAGGCATCTTTATATAACCATTCTAATATTCCATAAGGCTCCACCCTTCTTCCAACATCTTAAGGGCTTTTTGATGAAATAGATAAAGATGCATGTGGAATCTTTTAACAACAGAATGATTGTTAGCTTAAGGCTGTGTACCTAGTATTAAAAACTTGACAAAGTGCTTTTATTTGGTATTCTGCACATATTCTCAGAGCCATGCTAAATTGCCAAGCAACATTTTATCTCCCTTCTTTACGCCTGCTGATGTAAAAACATGGATGAGGAAGGTTTGGGTGGAGCCTTATTGTGTAGTGCAGGTTCCAAGTACAATGGATCTCCGGAAACTCTTACCCCAAATTCACCATTTTAATTGGAAATATCTCAAAGTAAGAAACCAGAGACAATCTGTCTCCTCTTCTCTGTGACTTTAAAGAGAAGTATTGTTGGGTTTCTCTATACCTAACAACACAGAGTACCTATGATATGGTGGCATATACTGTATATATTAAACAGCACATACAACAAACATTCATCTGAGAATGTTTTAAGGATATCAAATGAAACCAAAAATATCAGAGTCAGCCAGAAAACATTCTGAGATGCATCAGGCTCTGACAAGTCTTGCCAGGATTGGTGAGAGTGCAGTAAATAAGCCAAAATCAGACCCCTCACACAGTCTATGTAACAGCATACTATAATGCAATAACATTCTTTTTTTATACTGTTTTTATTGCTGTCCCTGTTTGGCTCTGACACTGCAGCAATCGTCTATAAGTAGATAATTCTGTAAATTTGTGTCAAATATATCCTCACTGTATGTGCGAGAAAATGCATGGAGGAGGACAGCTGAGAGAGCAGTCACATGCTGCTGAGAAGAGTGGGAGGAAGAGGATGTCTGCCAGCTCTGACACAGCACTCTCTGTAGAAGAGATGAAGAAGCTAATTCAAGATTACAAGCCACAATCGCCCTGCATTAGAGGGCTCCATTTTGGAAGAATCTTTGTGCTGTGCAGCCACAGTGACCTGACATTTCAGCGAGGGTTCATTTATGTGTGTCCTCATGCAGGATGCGTGTGTAGTTGTTGCGTTTTATGGAGGGCTGCAGGCATTGCGTCAGACACTGGAGCCAGACGAGAGTGTGACGCTCTGGTTCAGTGATGCTTCCAAGGTCAGAGGGAGGCTTGGTGTGTGTTTGAGAAACCCTCTGTTTCATCCTTCAAGTCCCCTTTATCCAACAACCCCCATAAAGACTTTGTGATTATACTCTTGCCTGTTTCCAGAAAGTTCCAAAAGAAAGGTGAATTGAGTAAGTTCAGTATTTTGCGTAGCACACTCCTTTCATTTAGTCACAAAGATGACTGCAATGACGTAATTAATTTTAAATCTAAAACAGTAACTGAGCACTGGATCACTTTTCTTCCATTGTAGTTTATTTACTTCATTCCCTACCTACCTACCTTCCCTATTCCCCTTCACTCTCAAATGTGCATATGGCTACATTAAAGATAAAAACATAACAATGTTTGAAAAAATGCAGCATCATAGTGTGGCTTTTCAAGACATAAGTAAAGGAAGCCTACTTATATATCACATATTAATTCAAATCAGGGAGTAAAGGTGTTTTGGGTGATTTTAACCTGATTTTACAACAATTTTCACATTTAAAGTTAAAAGAAATGTAGTATTTCCTCTGTTTTCTACAGATGCAACTTTGTCATTGTCAATGCGTCATATCTCCATATCTCCATTTGTGTTCTCACAGGATGATACCAACTTGCCACATCATACTAGAGTTGATTTAGTCTCAAATACTTGAAAAATAACAGAGAAGGTAGACAGTGGTTTAAAACTCATCCTGTACGTTTGTGCCTCCTGTCTTCTTATTCCAAAAAGGTAATGTAATTACAAAAATGCCAATGGCTACTGCTTATACATCTTGATGTTTTTATGCTGCTCCCAAAAATGGATAAGTTAGCATATAATTTACAACCATGGACTGTGACACTGAATTTTACGGATCTGGACAGATGTCACGACTGATTTATTTAGTTTTATCTATAAATATTCAAATTAAACAGCAACTCATAAAATGTAAGTAATATTTAATGTCAAATGTCTCATAGGGGTATATATTACATTTCTATTTACAAACCCATTAAATCAGTGAAAATTGTCTAAAGCATTTTTCAGAATAATACGCTTTATTTTTTGTCAGACAATAAATATGAACATTTGTGCAAATTTGTAAAAAAAAAACAATTTTTGGTCAAGTTTTTCTGAAGTGTGATTTGAGATATCCTTACAAAACACAACTTGCAATTACTTTACAGATAAGATTTAACTTCAATTTGCATGAATATCCCATGGGAAAAGTTTTTGAATCTGTGTCTCACATTCATTTTTAACTCTGAATGGCTATTAAACCTGTTTAAGAATCATTAGATGAGATGTTATATTAATATTTGCTAAGCTTTATTGATGTTGAAGAGCCTTAAATACTAAGATTTATTATATTTAAGTGGAAAGATGCAGCGCATATTAGGCCTTACAAATACTATATCTATTTATTTTTATATATAGCTCAACATAAATGGGTAAATAAAAGAAGACACACAAATTAACTTCTGACTTAACCAGTCCAAAGAAAAAAGACACACAAAGTAATGTTAAAACATGATGACATCAACAACAGCTGTTTTTTTCATCACACACAGCTAAATGTTTACCTCTTTAGGTCAGATATGTTTTTTTTTTCATGACAGTCTGAGCGGCAGGAGAATCTATAAATAGATATGTTGCCGTTCAGATGAGGTCCTCGTCATTCAGCCTAATTTTCCCATTGCTGCTCCCGGCAATTGATGCTCAAAGGGAAATGGGAGGGTAAAACTCAGACTGCTGCCCATCCCCCCTTTCTTCATCCTGGCTGCTTCATCCACTGCTGCAAAGAGAGTCTGTGATTGTGTCACCAACCCCCACTCTACACCAATCCCAATCAAGCTTTACCTCCGCCAAACAGAGTGCAGGTGTTGCCTCCTGCATTGCTGCTACCTTTAGGGAACAGGACAGTGTTTACACTATTCTGGAGAGTATGATTCACTCGGCACTGAGAACCGGTGCACAGGCCTGCCCTCAGTATTAACAAAATGGTTACGTAAGTGCCAGTTACGATGCTTAAATAATTAAAGACCACAGACCATGCGAGAATAATTGGCATCTGAAGCTGCATTGTGTAATGTGAGTCTTCAGATGGTGGAACTTCTGTCAAAACTGAGCTTCATGGCCTGAAGTCATTGTGCAAATTAATCAATGTAACGCATAGCGCCCTGTGATGGACTGGTGACCTGTCCAGGGTGTACCCCGCCTCTCACCCATTGTCAGCTGGGATAGGCTTCAGTCACCCCACTACCCCATTGGTAATAAGTAGATAAGAAAATGGATGGATGGATGATAGAGAGCATCTATAACCCATGAAATGGCAAGTAAAAAACATAGACTCAACTCTGTACGGTTAAAACCTCATCACCAGCATATTGTGTATCAGGGCATTTATAATACAACTAGGTGATAATGTTATTAAAACCGTTAGCTTACCACCTTTAGTAACAGTTTAATATAATATATGTTTATTTAGCACAACTGATCGCTCAAATGAGCAGACCATAATAAGAGTGCTCTAATAAAGTTTGATCACACTCCCAACAATCATAGCAACACTACTAAATGTCTGACTCCAAATCTTTTACCTTCTAATAGCAGGATAATATGACAGTATGGTGGGGTGGGATAAGGCCAAAATCTGGCATCAGGGCCTGCATGCAAAATATATAACATCACAGTCTGGCTCTTTTCCAGAAATGATCGGACTCAGCAGTCTGAGCAATAGAAATCCATCAGTACGGAGCTAGTTTGCGACGCATGATCTTGAAATGTGACACCGAATCAAGCTGCTGGATTGGAGATAGCATATAAGGAAAATCCTACACCACGAGCAGAGCACATCATAAGACACGGAGGCGGCACCTGACTGCAGATTATAGGGTGTCTTTGGTTTTGATGTGGGCCTATTCCATAATTTAAGGCACCAACACTTGCACCTGGTTGACCCTGCTGCAGAGGAATAAAGCTGAGCCTTCTGATTTAGGCCTGAGTCAGCGACACAGTGTTGGTCTAAATGAGAAATCAGATGCGTAGTGTCCCAGAGATAGAGGGTGGCACCGGCTGAGTTTGAGGTATGGGTTCGTTGCAACCAAAGGCCACAAAGAGGGCGTCGGGGCGATAGCAGAAAGGAAGGTGGCTCGTAAACAGAAAATGCGACTGTACGACTTTCTCGACTGTACGATGCGCCATTTACGGTGAACAAAGCAAAGCGCAGATTGTGTCCGAGAAAAAGGGCTTTTTTTTAAACCAAAACCACTTCCATATTCCAACACTGAAATGGGGGATCACCGAGCATCGACTGTTAATCTCTTTTAATTGGTTCATATGAATTCGTATGAAGCAGCTCCTGATAAAAAAAAAAACTGGCAGAGGCTATAAGGGCGTAGTAATTTGTTTGCCTACAGGCTTTCATCGCCCTGATGGAGAAGGATGTTCGAACGTTTTAAAACTGGGCAATCAAAATCATTTGGATGAAACATAATTACGCATTACGCATCCTCACGGTGAGACCACCCAGCCTCCGCACGAAATATACACGGCTGTGCTGTACAGTAGTCTACAATGGAATACTAACAGCACCGCCTTCACCATCATCATCATCACCACCACCATCACTCATGCACTAGCAGCCATCCGCATCTTGCAGAATCTGAACATATGCTGACTCCCTGAAGGACACACACTCGGCCGCAATTTGGGCGCAGAGCGCAGATAAGGGTTTCATGGTGTGCGCAAAAAAGGATAGAAGAAAAAACTCTTACTTTCGCCGACCACCGCCTTTAATCCGATAGGTGCCATGATGCTGCTGAGTGTTGGACCGAATGATCAACCTCTGCCTCCTCCTCCTCTCTGTTCCTCTCACACCGCAGCGGAGGAGCCTCCTGTAGGAAACGTCATTGCGTATTCTTCCGCATCTTCCCCATTGGTGGTGTTGGACGTTTGGCGACGACTGCTGCGGCTCATCCGTTCAGTGTACCTCGTATTAATGTCTTAAAAAAATAGTTGTGTCTGTGACTAAATCCATAGATCCACGATATCTTTGTCTTCAATCTGCCTGTCTGATGTCCAGCTTTACATTTGAAATAAAACCATCTAAAAAGAGCAAGTCGTGATATTCAGGTTGCTTGTTCAGTTCAGTTTCCTATTAATGCCGCTCAGAATTCATTGCATTAAAAGGATGAGTTTGATATTTATAACTTTGATGAACATTGTTTAGTGTGTCCTACGTTAATACAGAAAAATATCATTGACACATTTGAAATCCCAATCCTGGTTTGATATAAAGCAGCCTTTAGCGTCAGTTCTCAGCCATTTTCAGTTTAGTAATGACATTTTTAACTGGACCGATTTTGTCTACCTAATTTTCATCTATATGCATTTTGTTGCAGACAAAATGATTGGATCCAAAATGTTTAGTTGCACAGCAATTATAACACATTTTAGCTGAAAGAAAAATTAGGAGGAAACAACTGGAAGACAAATGAAAAAGAACATCTACATCAGAAATAATGGGATCTGAGAGTGATTCAGAAAAACAACAAATCCAGCAAAAAACCTGGTACAGAACCTAAAAGATGCATCTAGACCTTCAGCCCATCTACTGTATCTACTGGAAGGGTGGTAGTAAAAAAAAAAGGGTTTAACTGGTTTACTACGAGGCTGAATATGAGCTTGCATGGTTGTTTATCTCTGTGACAAAGTGATGTACTGGAGGCCCATTTGGAGTGTTCTGGCGGTTGCCCAGTGGCAGCTGGGCTCCATAACCATGGAAACCTCAAATGGACTGAGTGGACATGGAAAACGTGTAGATGTACTTGTATGAGACTTTGAAAGTTGACTCTGAAACTGAAATAAATAGACTGCCATAATAGTTTTTGGTAAGGGTTTCTTTTATTTAGGTGTGGAAACTGACTTTATTCTCGTGGACCTCCTCTCAGTGTTCATCTTGGGTCAGAAGAGGGCAGTATATATCTATTTTTAAGAGCACCGCAAGGTAAAAACTTAACGTCTATGGGAGTTTCACTCCCTGTGATTAACTTCTCCATTTATTCTGCCCTTGTGCCTGTTCAAAAGTAGCTCACAAAGGTCCAAACGAATATTTTACTGAGACAATCCCCACCGTTTTCTTTCTTGTTTATAGGTTCAACGCCAAACGGAGTCTGGCAGTGACTTGGAAACCACTCACGCTGTAAACACGCACGTTGTCAGACTCCTGGTTGTGGCCACACCCGCGCCAGGGCCGACTGAACACGTTGGACCAGTGATGACTCCCAGAGGGTGTGTCCAGTAGATGTGAAAGAGTGCTGTGTTCACCTCCTCCTCCTCGGCTAGGAGTTGCCATCAGTCTTTCGTTAGTCCTCCTCTTCAGGATTTTTTTACTTCTTTTTTTTTTAGGAACCTGGAGGAAAAACGCACAACAGAGCCAAGCGCGTCTCGACAGAAGAAACGCATTCCGTGCGGATTTAACTCCTGGAAATATTTCTAGATCACTTTTTTTTTAACTGAGAACACAACTGTGAGACTGAGGATCTCTGAGACTATTCTGTAACCATGGGGGACGTGGTTTCCTCTCAACTAGATGAGAACAGGCGGGAGATGATTACAGGTAAGGAAAGGATGCCGTTAGGTGAAAGGGGATTAAAAAAATCTTCCAAACAAGTTTGACAAAAAACTTGACAAACCTCAACTAATTTATTTTTTAACTGAATTCATTAACCAGTCACGGTACCGTGCTCATAAGTTAAACCTCAAAGATGTATATCAATCCTGCTTTGCTCTTCATGCGAAGCTCCTCTGCATCTCTGCTGCGCCGCGGGCCAATTTCAGAGTTAATAAGTAGGTTCCCTAAAGAGGAGCATGTTTGTATAAGTTTTTGACCGCCTGCTATTTAAGTCTCAGATTGCTCCTGTGGCACAACTCGGCAGGTCTGCACAGTCATTCCAACATATCATGAGAGCAGATGACTCCTCTCTGTGTGATAGAAATAGTTGGATGATGCATGTGTGTGTCTGAGTGTGGCGTTTCTTCGGTAGTTTTGCGCTGTTCTGCAGGGTTGCAGTTTGTCTGTGGGCAGTGGCAGCTGTGCTTGTGTTGGGCAACCAAAGATTATGTTCTTAAGGTCCAGACACTCATTTTGTTTGCTTGTGTTGCTTTTTGTAAACAAAAGAGAAAAAATACTCTCAGATTTGGTCACAAAGTAAAGGAAAAACTAAACTTTCAACAAACATATTGCAATTTTCTTTCCTACAAGAACATGTAGAACAAGGTAATGTCCACTTACTACATAAAAAAAAATTCATCCACATCTCATGGCGTCCATGCTTGAAAGATGGTCTCTCTGGTCACACAACACGATTTATTCCATATGACATGCTACAAAATAGATATTGTATAAGGCAGTGGTGAAAATAAAAATATAGGCTTTAGTCTATTTATTTTGCATTACACAGTTCCAAAAAGGGGGGAGGAAGGCGATCTATGGGATCTAAAAACTAGGAACAATTTTTACCTAAGCCTCAGATCTTAATTAACTTGAACAGGAACATATTCAGATTTGGCTCCCTGTTGGCTTGCTATAAAAGGAAAACCAATCTAGTAGGATTTTCTCAGTCCTCCAGGAAGACCTTTCAGGGGTCTGTTATTGTGATGCACTGTTCTACTGTAAAGTGACAGTAATATGAGCCTCATGAAAGCGCTGCTTTCTCAATACAAGATTCAGCTCCAGAAATGTTTAAATTAGCATCTAGACAGATTTTGAAAAAGGATTCCTGTGGGATGACGGAATTGGAGACACAAGGAGAGTTCATTTGGAAAGAAAGTCTACCACATTTGATGAAAAAGGAAGTAGAAACAGAGCCAATAGATTATAAGATTTTCCCTGTCGCCAGAAATTTGTAAGCTATTTGGGCAATAGTGGTGACAAAACAGTGTGCTCATTTAGGGTTTGATGTTGTAGTATATACTAACTACAATGTGTGCAACATAAAACATCCTATCAGCACTATTTATCGAATTATATTTAAAGATTTGATTTTTGCCAGTTGAAGATTGACTCAGAGTTCACTACGTTTGCATGTCGATGCATATAAGACACATTTTTCAGCCATCGTTAGACTGGAATGATCATGCTTCTGTGATGTGTTCCAGCTAGTTACACTTGGAATATTTTCACTGATAGAGGGGAGTCCGGATTCAGTCAACAACGACAGTAAACATTGCACCGTCTGTCAAAAAACATTAAATGCTCTTAAAATATGCAGCCTCATGTGGTTGTCATGACCTTCACACTACCCCCAAAATAACTCTTAAAATATGCTGCGTCCTTTTCAAGAAATATTCAAGCAAGAAATAAAAAGAAGTGTCATCAGTTCATACAAAGTGCCCCAGGGTGTTATGTTTAACTGCTTTTGGAAAACTGGTTATATTTCAAATGCTCGTAACAAATGGAAATGTTGTTGTTATCGCAGAACCCCTGGAATATTTATTTAAATACCCAAGTCCTGAAGAAAAAATACACCTGGGGAGAGCAGTTATAGGGACAAGATAATAGGTGAAGTTGCCGAGGTACTGCAGGTAGAAACATGTTACAGGGTTAACAGCAGAACCTTCTGTCTAGTTCTCACACACCCTCCCACAACCTTGTCTCAGCCAATTACTGTGTAAGATTCTCCTTTGTTTGCATGTGAGAACTTCCAAAGAAACAAGCAGCCTTTAAAAGCACGACCTTTGAAATACAAGTGAACATTTAAGTTATAACTGGTTCAGTTGTGACTTAAAAATGATTCACCTTTTGTGTTTGTGTTAGTGAGAATCTTCAGGATTTTTCTTATGTAACTTCGAACATAATTAAATTTATCTGAAATGACCTCTTAAATGCCATTCAAATCTAGTATATATAAGATGACCACATCTGGAAATATACACACACCTCTAGAATGAGGTACCACATAATGTGCTAAACACTTTATTCTTTTCTCTAAAACTTAGCAGACCTTTAAATGCCAGGATTGCATGAGACAGACCACCTGCCTCTTCATCTTTTCACAACAAACTCACTTCACAGTGGAAAGCCTCAGGAAAAAAAACGTACCACTTGAAAGAGTTCTTACTCAACATTTTTTTCTTTTTACATCACACACTGCTTTAATACGTTGAACATTTTAAACCCATTGTAAAATGGAAAAGGACATTGTTTGTTGATTTAAGGTTTGCCTAAAAAGAATATTAGATGTTTGTTTTTTTTACCAGTTTTTTTTTATTAAAGTGAATACGACCTGATGTACAGCGTGATGTACAGTGTGTTATGTTTATTTGCTCATCAAATGTAGTTGATTAGCTGATCATAAGTTATTTTAAACACATGCATAAAATCAGATGTGTCAGTTTGCTGGTTTTTAGCATTCAGGTGTGTGTTAACACAATATATAAAGGAAACATTAGCAACAACCTCATGATGCATTGATGCATAATACATAATACAGAGAACTAATATACATTAATGACCTCAGATCTCAGCCTAAGTGAAACATTGTGGTGGGACCCTATGAGAACTGTGCTGAAACAAATACCAATATATTTAGATAAACTGAAGCAATTTTGTTACCTGAAGTGGGACAAGCAGCTTACCACGAATGCTGTTTTGCCTCTTATGTTTTTCTTTTTTTTAACAATAATTTCTCCATAACCTCTGATCTACTTAGTCATGGCTAATAACTCAGCTTGAGAATTAAATATAAGACAAATGGCATAATTAGTCTAATAAGAGCATTAATTCCTCATTGATAATGACAATATTTTTTTTACAGCACAGGAAAAAGCAAGAAAATTAGAGGCCTGCTCACCCTCAATAGATAAAAAATATGCATTAAACTGGTGGACTGAGCATGTGTTTCATTAACTGGCCATTGTTTCCAAGCACCCACAAGTCTTTGCCCATTAAAGCGTCCCAGTCTGCTGACTTTGTCACAGCAGGACGACCAGTGGAAAGTACCAAGTGTTTGGAATGAAAGGAGAATGAACCAGCAGTTATCTGGTGGAATTACATTCATGATGCATAGTCAAGAAAACATCTTGAAAGTGTGTCTCTAAAATAAAGCCAGAAATCAAAACAAGTGACTCATATTCTTGTTGGCCACCTAGATCTGTTTTTAAGTTCTTTACCCGTTAGAATGCTAGTAGATAGGTGTGTCCATACAGGGGAAATATCATAAAAGAAAAAACACATAAGATCCAAAACATTCTTAGCCATATTTTGGATCTTTACAGTTTACAGTCCTTCCTGTTGTATCACTTGCCGCCTCACAGTCATTAAGCGTGTCCTCCCATCTCATCCTGCTGTGACATGGTGTTTTTAATAATTTTGTGTGTCCCGGTCCCCTCTCTCCTCCACATTCTATCCCCGGTCTATCCTGTCCTGTCAGCTCTTTCCTTCCTGCTCTCCCACTGCAGCCTAGCTCCATCCTTCCTGTCCCGTTCCTTCCATAAACAGATCATAGTCAACACTGTCTGCTGCTCCCTGAGCCAAACGCTTGAGAAGTTTTTTTTTTTTCTTGGGTAAAGCACAGTCTCCTCCCAGCAGGATCTTGGAGAGTTTACTGACATGCTGGAATACAATGAAAAGGGAAAGGGATTCAGAAGATAAGGATTGAACTCAATAATTTGCATAATTGAAATATGATTTAAGTTTGACAATATTCCAGAATACATTTCAGTGCAAGACTCTCAAATCTCCTTTCATCTCTTCATATAGGAACAGGAAATAGGTGGTTCGTGTGATGTTGATGTATTTTTTGTTCCTGTAAATTTTTTAGGGTTGCGCTGCACCCATATAAGACATTAGAAATTTTAGCTAATGGCTCTATGTGAATAATAAAACAGGGATTAGGTACAACGACTGGTCTAAAAGCTTATGATTATACTTTCAATGATTAAAATCCCAGTCTGAAAAGCTATTGCTCAAGACGATTTTACAAAATGAGAAGTATGTGTTTGGAAAAGAAGTTTGAGTCACATGAATTAGAGTTTAATAAGGGTAAAATGAATGATATCTTGGTTTGTCCATTCAGAAGTCCTAAACGTATTATAAGGGTATAATACCCTTGTTTAATATAAACAAGTTGCTGATTTGTGGCTCCCTAACTGGTCTCACTATAGTTCATTAATTTTATATGTTCAAAAAGTGAGTCTGTGACTCCTTCAGAATACTGAACGGCCAGTTTTTTTCATCAATAGTTTCTAATTTACTGATGGCGCAGACAGGGAGACAAGGGAGAAAAGGACCCAGATTTATGAGACATCACAAACAAAAGGTGCACCTCTGTGTATGTGTGTCATGATCAAAGCTAAATCACATAATAAAGTGTGGAGTTTTCTCTGGGCTGGCAGGAACCTGTCAGATGGATCCTGACTTCAATTCAGCTGTGTACATCGGTGAGCTTTAGCAGTCCTGATGAACAGAGTGATACACGCTGACCAGACAGTAGACATATTCTTATACAGTTGTGGTCAAAAGTGTACATACACTTGTAAAAAATCATAATGTTATGGCTGTCTTGAGTCTTCAATAAGTTCTACAACTCTTATTTTTCTGTGATAGAGTGATCGGAACACATACATGTTTGTCACAAAAAACAGTCATAAAGTTTGGTTCTTTCATAAATTTATTATGGGTCTGCTGAAAATGTCACCAAATCTGCTGGGTCAAAAATATACATACAGCAACATTAGTATTTGGTTACATGTCCCTTGGCCATTTTCACAGCAACTAGGCGCTTTTTGTAGCCATCCACAAGGTCCTGGCAAGCTTCAGGTCGAATGTTTGACCACTCTTCTTGACAGAATTGGTGCAGTTCAGCTAAATGTGATGGTTTTCTTGCATGAACCTGTTTCTTTAGCACTGTCCACATGTTCTCAATGGGGTTTAAGTCAGGACTTTGGGAAGGCCATTCTAAAACCTTAATTCTAGCCTGGTTTAGCCATTCCTTTACCACTTTTGATGTGTGTTTTGGGTCATTGTCTTGTTGGAACACCCAACTGCGCCCAAGACCCAACCTTCGGGCTGATGGTTTTAAGTTTTCCTGCAGAATTTGGAGGTAATCCTCCTTCTTCATTATCACATTTACTTTCTGCAAAGAACCAGTTCCACTGGCAGCAAAACATCCCCAGAGCATAATAGTACCACCACCATGCTTGACAGGTGTTCCTGGGATTAAAGGCCTCACCTTTTCTCCTCCAAACATATTGCTGGGTGTTGTGGCCAAACAGCTCAATTTTTGTTTCGTCTGATCAGAGAACTTTCCTCCAGAAGGTTTTATCTTTGTCCATGTGATCAGCAGCAAACTTCAGCCGAGTCTTAAGGTGCCTTTTCTGGAGCAAGGGCTTCTTTCTTGCACGGCAGCCTCTCAGTCCATGACGATGTAAAACACGCTTGACTGTGGAGACTGACACCTGTGTTCCATCAGCTTCCAAATCCTTGCAGACCTGCTTCTTGGTGATTCTTGGTTGACTCTTGACCATCCTGACCAATCTCCTCTCGGCAGCATGTGATAGCTTGCGTTTTCTTCCTGATCGTGGCAGTGACACAACTGTTCCATGCACTTTATACTTGCGTATAATTGTCTGCACAGTTGCTCTTGGGACCTGTAGCTGCTTTGAAATGGCTCCAAGTGACTTCCCTGACTTGTTCAAGTCAATAATTCGCTTTTTCAGATCCACACTGAGTTCCTTTGACTTTCCCATTGTAGCTTTTGTAGCTGAGTCTAATCACTGGGTCAAATGAGCCCTATTTAAATGGGCTCATGAGAAGTCAACAGCTGTAGTCAATCAGAATCACTTAGAAGAAGTGAAGAGGCCATGACATGAAGCTAATTTGATTGACACAACTCGCTACATCACCAAAATTGACATATTTTGTTGCTGTATGTATATTTTTGACCCAGCAGATTTGGTGACATTTTCAGCAGACACATAATAAATTTATGAAAGAACCAAACTTTATGACTGTTTTTTGTGACAAACATGTATGTGTTCCGATCACTCTATCACAGAAAAATAAGAGTTGTAGAACTTATTGGAAACTCAAGACAGCCATAACATTATGATTTTTTACAAGTGTATGTACACTTTTGACCACAACTGTACATGCAGCGTATCCAAGCATCAGCCCAATTTTTATTACGCGCTAATCAATAGGGGGAGAGTTTTAAATTAACATGGCTAATAGAAAATATTTATCCAGTTAATGTATGGACTATAGAAATTTGAAAAGCTGTACTGGTCAGCACTGCAAAATGACTCAGACAGATCTTTGAAAACTTTGTCGTGTTTGGCAATGCTGATGATGATATTGAAATTGGATTTAATCTAAAATTGTTGACGTACATTTCCTCCTTTTAAGTGTTTCTGGGTCTTTTTGTCACTCTCAAAGGTAGAATGTGGCCTTGTAAACATATTCCACTGGGTTCTGCAATTCCTCTCTTTGTTTTAGCAGAAGTACACAAGAAACATAATACAGCATTTAACGATGCAGTAGAGCAGGAGAATCCTAATCCTCTGTGTATTTTCTTGTCTTCTTGCAGCTAAGACTGGAGATGTGATGAAACAGTTCGGCGATGTGTATGAGCAACAGTACGCTGTCTCTCTGTTCAACAATGTCCGGTTTGAGATAGAAGGAGGAGGAGGCACACAGTCCCAGCTGCTTCACAGAAAGGCAAGTAGTTCACTGTCTACGTAGAGTTTCAATCTGTTGTTTTGGATCAAAGCCCATTAATATAGTGAAGATTTTAGGGGTCAAATCACACTCATACACCAGGAGCTTTGTGAGAGATTCCATCGTAATGATTCCTACCACTTTCTTTGGAAGTACAAGCTTTGACAGTACACCTGAAGTAAGTCCCAATTTCGTTGGAAAAACATGTGTGTGACACTAAGCACACATACAGAGTTTTGTTTTGTTTTACAGTTGTGCTGCTCATCTTTGCTTTTCCACTTAGTTAACTTTGAATTGCTTGCAGAAAATGTGTTGTTATCGCAGGGTCAACGTATGAATTTTAGTATAATGCTGACTTCAAATAGGGCTGACATAGCTGTTCTAGAGAGGGGCGTCATTCCACTTGGTTTACTACTCTTTTTTAAATACACAGTGCATGCCATGCTGAGATATGCAATTTGCACATAGCAGCTTTTTAAGAGTCTGCTTATTGTTGCACAAATATACTTTATTATGTTTGTCAAACGGTTGATTGTCTGGTTTTTGTCAGTTAGCAAAATTTCTAAAGATACATATTAAAACTGATTTTTTGCTAAAAATCTGTCTTTTGCTATTTGCAATGAATAGACAACGGTAAGTCTTCGGGATTACCTGTTTCCCTTTATTGTTTTTCTTTGTATTTGTGTTTTTTTTTGTGTGTTTGAATGGTTTGTAGGTGTGGTTAACGTTAACAAATCAACAAAAAGGCACGAAAAACATACCATGTTCCTCTTGATATTGAAGGCCAATTATGTGACTAAGAATGAGTAAATAAAGAATATATATATAAGAGGCCAGTGTTAAACGAAAAGACCTGTCTGTAAAAGCCTGGAGAGGTGTCATTCAAGACCACTTCGACAGGCAGTTGAGGGAAAAATAGAGAGATATAAGTATGGCCACAGACTCACACAAAAGACAGCTCTATCAAATGAGTGAGGCTTCTGCTTTGCCTCCTAGTGTATTTGTTTATAAATCCTATTTCTGAATACACACTGAAAGGGAAAGTGGAGCACATTTCACACATGAACAGAGATACAGTTTCTGTTATGGGAGTTCTTCTGCTCCGGTCACCATGTGTAGGACAGCTGATTTTCTTTCATGTTCTCCACAAACCTCACCCCATTTGCATGATCCCTTTTTTTATATGACTTTGGTTGTTTTTTGTATCGGTATTTAAAGCAGCCTTTAAGCAAACCCTGATGGAAAACTACTTTCACCTACTGTTGGCCGGTGTAATGTAAGAAAATCAGACATTTCCACATTTTTTAGCAAACAAACTGACCGGCCTGTTTCAGGCGATAAGCCCCTTTTGTATTTCACTTCTACTGCCCCTACTGCATGTGATTTTGGCTTTTCTTCTTCCGCTCTGAGCAGGAATTATTTGATCTCAGACAGGAAATCTGAAAACAAAGTGGGTGGTGTGTATCCTTGTGTAAACACGCTTAAGTAAAACACTCCTCCCCAGCATGTTTGGGAACTCCCCTTAAGCTTTAAGAATCTCACAACATTTCTTACGTTCTCACAATGTTTCACTTGTGAAAGAACTAAATCCCAAATGTGTTGATAAGGATGCATGCTTTGTATCATAGGTGGAATAAAGGAATCTTACTGGTTTACAGAGCCATTTTTTAGAATGAAGTGTGCACGTGTTTTCTCAGAACCCGTTGGTAGGCCACTCCATCTTCTCAGGGGGCCTGTATCAGTACCTGGAGGAGAACAGGAAGTGGAGAACCCGCTTTGCGTCCGTGTCAAACAGCTACTCCATCAGCTTCTATGAGAACAAAACAGTGAGTGAAAGTCTTTTCAAATCAAACCACCTTCTAATATGAAAATGTAAGCATTGGTGTTAAAATGGCTTACCTGCCTTCTCTCTTCACAGGCCCATGAACGGGGGCTGCACCCAAAACTTACCATCAACTGTGCAGGTTACAAGATCCTCACCTCCATGGAAGAGTACATGGAGCTGATCAATGGCAGCCTGCCAGGTTGGAAAATAACAGACATACAGATAGTAATCAGTTGGTACTGTAATAAGGCATACAAAGACACCTCTTTTGATAAAATCATTCATTTCTAAAACTAGTTTGGACACCATTTGAAATGACGGATATGTCAGAGATCTCTGTCAGATCCTTTAAACAACATATGGGGAAAAAAGACAGTCAAATTTTAAACTTAGAAACCATTTAGAATCTAAAGCTGACAACATATTTTAAAACACTTGGGTGTTTGATGTGTGTTTTTCACTCTGATGGAGGATTACATTTTGTGGGTGTAGCAACAAGTTATGTTCACTCTTTCATATGTTAAGAGTTTCTGAGCCCTTAGAGGGATTTCTACCCAGAAAATGTGTGATTTTAATGCTATTCAGTAAT
Source organism: Menidia beryllina (assembly GCA_013363375.1). Taxonomy (NCBI): domain Eukaryota; kingdom Metazoa; phylum Chordata; class Actinopteri; order Atheriniformes; family Atherinopsidae; genus Menidia; species Menidia beryllina. The sequence goes on from JABUIW010000124.1 coordinate 581,212, forward strand.
GTAATCTACAGATATTACTTAGGTTTCAGTAAATCTTTGTTTCATTTTGTTTTGGATCACCTTTCGAGAAAAGATTCACTCTGATTATTGTGTTTATATTAAGCCACAGGTACAAAAATTTACTCAAATGTTTGTCTTATTGTTAGTGGACATTTATTGATGTTTTTTAAATTTTTTAATCAATCTTACAGAAAGCATTGACATTAGCCCTTTCCAGTGTCCTTTTTTTCCAGAGATGCATTTTTTAGAAGCTGCCCTCTTGATCTGTTTTTAAAAAAATCCTAAATGTCTTCATTCATATTAACATTTTTTTCCCCATTACAATTCAATTACAACAAAAGAAACATTTTAAATGAACTACTGAAATTTACACTGTACCTATGTGAAAAACTTTCTCTAATGTGACATGTTGCAGGTATCAAAGCCAAAGTAGGCAGTAGCCCATTCATCAAGGTTGGAACCCAGTTCTTCCTCATACTGTGGCACCCGTACGCTCGCCACCACTACTTCTGTTGGGTAACTGAGAAGGAGCAGAAGAAGTGGCATGCTGTGCTGCAGGACTGCGTCAGACATAGCAACAACGGTAAACTACCTTTAACATACCACTTTGTTCAAAAGGGGTTAAAATATATGAATACATATGAAGATATACTGATAATTAGACTAGACTTCTGTGCAGTTTACAGCTCATACACACCTTTGGAACAGCTGTTTTACCTAATGCTCCACGTCAATAAGTGGTTCTTGCTCTTTCTTCTTCTCTTCCTTTGTTGTTCAGATGCAGGTGTGTGTATATGATTGCGTGTCATTTTCTGAAGCCTTTAAATGCCATCTGAGTGAGGTGTAAACACAAGTTGCAGCACGAATAGCGTGTTTGTTTTTTTACATCAACTTTGATTTTGATTGCTTTTAGTTGCCATACAGTTGGAAAAAGATGCTTAACATTTTGCAGCATGTTTTCATGCAGCATTTATCTCTCTAACTGTAGACACGGACTTCATTTGAGTCAGCAAATGAAAACCAAAGCTTTATGTGTCAGACATAAAGACAGACCCACAACAGTTTGAAGAAGGCTCTTAGTCACATCTGTCATTATATCCTTTATTACAAGCTATTGGATCCCTGTACCAAAAGCCTGGGGAACGGAGTGCAATTGAATTTCTTGCTGCATCTTCAGGACTGGGGAATCCTAGTAGGTTTGGTCAGAGTTCTATCTTTTGCTTATTGCAAATATTGTGTACTTGTTGGCTTGAATAAGCATACATGTCCAACAGCTACTGAACCAGCTGTGTGGGAAAACAGCTGGGTTGAGACTCAGGAGAATAAGACTCAGTACTGGTCTTCTGTAGGGAAGACCAGTAGGAAAGAATGAGTTATTCTACTCTGGAAGTTTGGTAAAATATCAGTTTATTTTAGTCTTGTTGAATTGTGGGGTTTGAACAACCAATGAATGCTCTGCTGTAGTAATGTTGCCATTCTGCTGGTCTGAAGAGAAACCTGGGCCAAAAGATTAATTTGTCAAACTACTGGTTTATCTAGGCTCCAACTTTCATTCTGGAAAATTCAATATTAACATGTAAAAGAAAGCTGCAGAAATTAGCTTCTCCCAACAGAGCAACAAGCTTGGCTTTAAAACAAAGGAAATTGGAAGGGCTCATGGTAAAGTCACTGCTCCTCTGCATTTAAAGTGATTGATGTGTGTTGGTTGGCACCCTATGGGTCTCCTCTGAAGACCAAATGGAGATGGTTGGTCTAGTGATGGCCGTTCTACTGTTGCCCACATATCCTTATTGTGGAGAAAATGAACTGGTGGATTTAAATAAATGTAATGGTAATTTAAAACAGGTAATTTAATGTTAAAAATAATAATTCAACACGGTCACAATGATGATTAAGAGTTTTCCATCGATGTCAGACTCATGAGGTAATATGGGTAATATGACTGACATCCGCAGACAGACTTCTATTGAACTAATGAAGCAAGTTTTATCTTCTGAAGCAGGTAACTTGTGTCAAGTTACCAGTATTGTTCTTCGGAGAAAACAACACTTTAGTGCTTTTGTTTGAGCATTCCATCTTCATTCAGGGGTTAATGGTGCTTTGAAGGATATAGCACTGCCTTTTGCCTTTGGATCTCCATTAAAAGATGTTTGTCTAATCGGGGTGGGGAGCTACTCTTGATCTGGCCCTTGCTGTGGTGGAATGAATCATGTGTGATTGTGTAGTAACACAGGTGGGAGGAGACGTGCAGGAGGACTTGCAAACAAGATCCAACACATGCTTTGTTATCCCTTACACCACCGTGTGTCTTGGCAACACAACTATGTGCAAACTTTGAGAGTCTTATGTAGAGAATGTGCTTGGTTATATACACAACTGGTTATGGGAAGATTATGAAATGGATTATTTAAAAAAAATTGTTTAAATTAGGCATGCATATAGGGAATTTTTTACGTTGAGATTTTATTTTCATAGTTGTCATTGGCTTGCATGGCTGCTTGTATTTAAGTTATGAAGACCTCTAGGTTCAACTGCTCACCCCAGCTAATCAGTTCATTAAATGCATTTGTTATTAGACTATTCCATTGTCCTCATTTTTTTTACAGCCAAGGGTGCAAGAAAGCTGGATATCTAAGCACCCACTCTTGGTAGAGGCCGTGATTATTCCTAACATCAACTCTACTGTGCTTTTAAGGTCTCGCAGCATCCTCAATGGAACTCTGACCAAAAAATATTCCCTCTTCATCACGGAGCTATACTCCGTGATTAAATCATATACATAATTTCCATATCTATTGGATGGACTGTTTCATGTGTGGTTCCATGACTTCAAGAGAGTGTTTTAGCTTTATCTTCGTATGTATTCTGTACTGAAATGCGGGTCCATTTCTTGCCTTTTCTAGCATAGCTCATATTTAGAAATTGAGAATAGCTTGTGAAAATGTCTTATCAATCAAATGTCATCACAAGATTCAAAAGGCCATTAAGCCATTAGAGCACCAGATCAGTGGGGATCTTCCTGATTTCACAGGTTGTTTTTAAACACATGTAATATAGCACAATGTAAGTATGAATGGACTTTTTAATACTATGTTAAACCTTCTTGAAACAAGCCCTTATCGTCACCATATAACTTCCCTTGGGGGTTAAGCATAGTTTTCATTTTCATCTGGAAGATTTGACTTATAAAGACAAGACTCTCCCTTTAGCTACCCTTTTGTCTTGTGCTGTGCTGAGTTTGTGGGTGTGTACATACTTATAATTATAATTCTGTCAATACTCTTTGAACTTAAACGTTTGTATGGCTTTTCTCAAATGTAATACCTGTTACCTGTAATTGTGCTTCAACTGTGTTAAAGATGGCTTATGATGCTTGAGGTGACACTGTAATCATCAAGTCAGTTGCATTAAACCACTCAGCACCTGGAGAATGACCTAGTCATCCATGCTCTGTAGTTTGAACAAATATTACTTCATTAGGTAAAGTGCAAACAACCCCGTATCACAGATTTACATAGTGAATTTTAAAAAATGATCATGAGTGTAAGCAGATAGACAGGATGACAAAGTTGCCCAACCTGATTTTGCCATACTTGCTCAATTATTCTGCAAATGGATAGTGCATCATGGATTGAAGAGCTACAACACTTATGACAAACTTTGCCCCATCTATTATGCAGATTTGAATGATCATTTTTCCAGTTTTTTTAAAAACTTTAAAAAAGAATCACCGCAATGTAACACATCCTTCTCACTCAATACTCCCAAACATGATGTGTTCGGACATGCTCGAAAATGCTGAAGTCCCTGTTGAGCATTCCTCTGAGGCTTCAGGAGAGTGTTGCAGGGAACAGAGCTTTTTTGGTGTCCCCATGAATTGTGAAAGCAACCTGTGTAGCTCACTGTGAATTGGCATTCATGTCTTTGGCTTGTGTTGACACACCCTGTCTCACCTCAGTCACAACAGAGAAACCAGAACTGTTGAAGACTTTTCTCTTTCCCCTGAAAGTCAGCTCATAAAACCATTTATGGTTTTATGAGCTGACCCACACTCTGCTGTGCCTTCAGTTGGCTCACACTAACATGTTCTGATATCCCCATTAAGAACAAATATGTAGCCATACATTGGCTTGATGCAAAACAGTTCATTAGCTGAACATAGGCAGCATTCAGCTGGCTATGATAAAGATTAAAACCACATGTTAATGTTCACTCAGGCACATGAAAGGCTTATTTGAATCTACTAAAGCACCCTTTGTTTAACTTAGCCATAATAACTCTGTTAAACAAGTGCCTGCTGCTTTGCATCACCTTAACAGGATGATTTGCAAAGTTCCCTTTTAATCAGCTGATCTAACAGGTGTCCCTCGCATGAGCATAGCATGAAATAGCATAACACTAACATAAAACCTGCCTGTTTTCACCACAGAGTTCATATATAGGGGTCATTTTGCCCTCAGAAGCTGAATTACAACTCATTTTGACTAATTCATATGAGATTTTTTACCAAGACTGGATGTTCTTGTCGGTTTACAGCTATGTTAAATATTGTGGATACATGAGTGTGTAACATTTTACACATCATTTTTATTACATATGGAAAGTTGCAATTCAGCCTTAGAGAACCAACATAAGACATCTTTTTTAACATTTTGAAGCAATCATAGAATCTATGTATATTATTCAGAGCAGATTGAGGAAAGTTATTTTGAATAATCTCCATTTATAAAGTAAATCATGTATATTGTAAAGCGATAAGAAGTTATTAAATTTATTTATTTTTTCATACTGCAGCTGAGTCTGGTTCCATAGGAGTGCCTCATATGGCTAAAACACAACTCAAACAGATGAATGGAACAGAAACAGTGTGAATAAAAGAATAGATAGTTTGAAAACTCTACTACTGTTAAGGCAGGTGGTCTGAATCTGTTGTCAGACCATTTACACCTCTGGTATCCAAAGATGAATAAAATATAAACTATAAAGAAGGTAATATATGTGGATATTAAGGCTTGGGAACCTATCCAGACTGTCAGAGCTACTATCCCATGAACCAAAGTGTGGAGAGAGAGGCAGGAAAGGAAATGCCTTAAATACAAAAAACTGTGGTAAGTGCTGCCACATGTTCTATTAATAGACGCTGCACACATACACGCACACATACACACACACACTCACAACATGAGAACAGACTGTAATCAGCTCCTTGATCTAGCTTGGTTCATACACATGGAGAATGTTTAGATATTTTCAGACCTTTCAGACTAAAATGTCAGATATTGCTCTGTTGATCCTGTACAAACACATCCCTTAAAATATTTTACTCTATCATTCGAGTTCTATCATTTTAGTTAGATATTGCTCTGTTGATCCTGAATAAATTTAACCATTGGGTGATATAGGTGGGCTCCATCTTCAATCATTGATGTGCATTACTTTGGATATGTACAGAGTCTTGTGGAGGTTTGCTTTCAACCCAGCTTATATGTCATTTTGATGAGGAAAAAAGACCTGGACAAAAGGGAAAACTTGAAAATACTGTATTCACAAGCCCATTTTATAAAACACTTAATAGGCCTAACCCTGCTTAGTTTTTGATGGCTTAGTTGTGGTAGTAGCCTTTTAACCCAAATCTATCTGCACCTGTCTCGGGGCAAGTTTTTATGTTTGGTATTTCAAGCTCCAAGGAGTTAACCCATTTCTTGAGACAGAACTTTCCAGCTCAGTCCAGCTGGATTGCCTCTGCTTGATACAGCTAAACTTATTTCTAAACTGGATTAATGTCCGGATTTTGACAAGACAACTCCTAGACATTGAAATTCAATTTATAAGAGATAACATTTGTCACAACACTTAAAAAAACAATTGTTCTGGTGCTGACATGTAAAACAATTCATTTGGGATACTAATCAGGAAAAAACACCAGTTTGCAGCATACCTGAGATACTTTTAACTGTCCACCTGTCAATGTGCTTGCACCATTATTTTCTTATTTCTACTGGACTTCATCGTCCAGTGAATTATTATGAAATATGCGCCTAGATGAAAAAAACCTCAGATTTTCTGCTGGATTGGAGAGCCGGGGTCATAGACAACTTCCTGTCTGGCTCTGAACCCCCCCCCTTACACAGTTCTTGGTAACTTCCTGTCTTTGTCAGCCTTTCTTAGTCCACCAAAGGAAAAACTTCACAGCCTTCACAAGCTCAGCAGTAAAGTTTGCCCATTGCAGACTTTGCACACAATGCAAATCACCATGCTTAGGATTCGTCCATTTCCAGAGCAGGAAACTTTCCCCTTAATGCCTTCCTATTTGTTGGCACCTCACTAAGAATCAGCCTCATGGCAGCAAGAACAGACAGTACTGTGCTATTATTGCACAACATTGTAAACATTAATAGCAGAAGTCATCCTCATTCATTTAAGCACTCTTTTTTCATTTTTTCATTTATTAATCAAAAAAGAGAAGGAAAGAAAAAAAGAGAAGAAAAAATTAGGGAAGTAGAGTAAGAGGAGGGAAAAGGGAAGAATAAAAAGAAAGACAACCAACTGTGAAGGAAAAGAAAAAACACTGCGACCATAAGCAGGAAAAAATGTAAGATAAATGTTACCCTGCTTCTTTAGTTGGAATTCTGAGAACAAACAAGAGAAGTTGTCAGTTCACAAACGTGTAACTTAATCAGCTCACAGGTAAAATAACACAGTGACAGAGCTCCCGCAGGATCTATTTCCGGGTGTGAGTTACAGTTATCTTCTCGCGCTATGATTGCCCTGTACAAAGGCTGGACTGAATGCAGCCGAGTCTCATTGGTCAGTTATCTCTGATATGAACAGGCTGACCACTATTCATGTAGGCTTACTGAAATATGATATGAAACATGGGTGAGTGTTGTCCTTGAATAATATATCTAACTATAGGAGGAATTTCTGAGTATGTCTAGTTCCTGTTTATTAAAATAAGTTCACACGGTTCTGAGTGAATGAGAACATCAAAGATGGTATGTTCGTCCATTATTCACACCGCTTACTCTAAGTAAGGTTACTGTGGCCTATCACAACTGACATTGGGCGAGAGGTTGGGTACACCCTGGACAGGTCAGCAGTCCATCACATCCACACACATTCACACACATTCACTTCTAGGAGACATTTATAGTGTTCAATTAACTAAACAGGCAGGTTTTCGGCCGGTGGGAGGAAGCCTAGTCAGACACATGCAAACTCCACGCAGAAAGGCCCGGGGTTCCCCCTGGAAATTAAACCAAGATTGGGCTAACCACAACACTTCATGAACATGAGGTTGCATGAGTTCAGTAAAAAAAAGAAGAAGTCTAAATTGAACAATGGTGATTTTAACAAAAGCACAACAAAAATAACAACCATCAACAAACCTGAAAAAAATGAAACCATGCTTATTGGAAATAATGAAAGCCACAAAGGCAACTGTGGAGTGAACATGCAAGGGAAAGAGTGGGTGTGTAGGCATGTGTGTGAGTAGGAAAAATGTACAAACCTTTACTGTTGGGGGAAGGGGTTGCATAATCACCCCACCCAAGAGAACAGGAGCAGACAGGAAGGGCCCCCAGATCCGGGCAACAGGCAGCATCCATGGATGCAAATAAAATGAAAGAGAAACAGGGAGCCCACCGCTGACAAGTCATCCTCCAGCCTATTGGGGAGAAGAGGAAAGCCCACAGCCAGCCCCCCCGTGGGTTAGATAATCTTAATATCTGTGAACTATGTTTACTATATTATAAACATTAAAAAAAAGGTTTTATTTTTGCCCACTGCAGAAAACAAATTCATATGGATTTTCCTCACCACAAAATAGGAACAAACTTCCAAAAACATACAGTATGTATGTTGCAGAACAGTTTCCAAAACGTCTCTATTGTCAGCTGGAAGGGACAGGAACCATAGCAACTGAATAGAATCTGTCTTACAAAAAGTCAGGATCTTCCTCTTTTGAAGGATGACACAGCCATGTGTGACGTGTGTGTACATGTGTGTGTGTACTTTATAAGGTAAGGATGTACCGCTATAGGCCGCTGAGCTGACTCAGATGTTACAAGCCTGTTTGTGTGGGATTCCTCAAATAGTTCTGTTCATTAAGTCATTAACTTGGATTCTTAAACCGACTGTTGCACTAAGCGATCGAGAGTTGTTTGTTAAAAGACGCGCACACAACCTTCTGAAGGTCAAAGGAATGTGCTTTCAGTCGTTTTTGAACAGCACTAAGGATCTTTTTTGCCCCAACAGGTCTGCCAGACGACGGCACCGTTCAGACGTCAGCCTTCATTGACTCTATAAGACATCACAGACAAGCCAAGGGACATTATGGGACCTGGGATTTGATGTGCGGAACACCACCACAGGTCAGGATCTCACATTAGTCAAAAAAAAAATATATGAAATGATACCTAAGCTGACTCGTCTACAGTCAGCAAATATTCACGCACAACTCCTCAACACCTCTTAACTTGAAACGCCCTTTATTGTTGAGTGTGCACTTAATGGGCCACACCTTAATTATGTATTGGAATGACATGCCTTCTATCCGAGGATTATGTGACTGAGGCAACTTTTCTGCTGAAGGTTGTGCTTAACATAAAAGAACATTTTCAAACACGAATAAATGAAATCATGTGGGACATCGGCATACAGAAAATCCGAATGCCCCACACTAACCTTCAAAGAGACTCCCACCAAATACATAGACACATATAAAGTTGATTGGGACCTCTCTTCTTGAGTTTCTTTTTCAGAGTCACTGCTCAACTTTCTTCCCTGATTTGTGACATTTCCTTGTAAATGATGTCCCTGTGTATTCTTTCATTCCACAAATATTGACAGAGTAACACTCATATCCCATTAAAATGCCGTCACAAGATAAGTTTTTGTTTTTAGTTTACTGCACACTCAGAGACTCACTGTTTAGATAATCATAGAATCAATTATGGAATTGATTTATCATCATAGTTTAGGCTTTGAATTGTTGTGAAAAAGCCCATCATCTCAAACTCTATTCAGATTTTTGGTATGTCATTTTTTTCTGTTGTATTTGACTCTTATCTCCGCGTCACACATTCTGGGTTTAGCTGGTAACCCCTTCTTCTGCTCCCATTTTACATTCCTTTTTCCATATAAGCACATGATCTTCACAGAAAGCATTCATAAGGACAAACATTACCATGCGATGGAATTGTGCTGAATTTGCTGTGGAATGGTTGTCCCTTCACTATAACAAAATCTATGTTAATATTATTATGAAGCTGAATGAGAGAACAACCACCCCCAACAGCCAAATGAAAATATTCACTGTAGGAAATTGTGAATGATGGTCATTGTCCACGCATTAATGGTCTTATTTACTAGGATGTAAAAGTTCAATATCTGATTTAACGTATAACCTTTGTCACCAGTATCATTGAACCCACACTCCTTGTCCCACTGCGTATGAATTCACCCACTTCACTGTATCCATGTACTCACATAGTAAAAGTGGAAGAATTGTTTTAGTCTTTCATTGAATGCTGACTGTTTGTTGACATCTGTGAAGTTGTCACATGAAACATAACTTGTCTAACTGTAAGTGACAGCATCAACTTAAATGACAGCTGTAGATTTATACAGTGTCAAAAAAGTATGGTGAAAAAATGTCCAAATATGTTTAACTTCCATGTTTTCTTTGTACAGATTTTGGCTAATCTGGTGATGGAGACCCTCCACCCTGAGCTTAGAAATATCATCGGCCCTCGTCTGAAGGGAAAGATGCACCAAAGACAGAGGAACTGGATGTTGGTGAGATTCTGGTTGTCTGTATTGGGCCCTGCTGGCATTCTGTTTGCGCACAGTTTCATAAAAAGCTTTAAACCACGTTTGTTCTTAAACTGTTCTTCTCTCTAGATCTCTGATGCGGTGTACAAGCAAGTCTTGACTCAGACCACTGGTCAGTATGATGCTCTGGTACAGTTATGTGAGGCCCATAAAGGGCAGCTAGATGCGAGACTGCGGACCGACATGGACCAGATCATTACATCAAAGGAACATATCAGTAGCAAAATAAAAGGTGACTTCCTCTTTTTGCTTTTTAGTTGAAATTGAACCAGATAAAATAATGTACGTACTGTTCAATTAATGCACGGCAAAATACTAAATTTAGGGAACTTTCTTTTTTTTTACTTTGAATGCAGAATTAATTGTTCACTCTGTGTCCACCATCACGCAATTTAATCTTCTTGACCTTAACTGCACCCTCCATTTGCTGTCTTGAGATGTGGCTGTGGTTTTCTCTGCCTCTGAAATTTTCACCACAGCACGACACAGCGCTTAAATTTCACCATGATTTTGTTTGGACATTTGGCATTAATGCGGTCTATCCTCCATCGTGTAGTCTCTCCCCTATAATCAAACTTCCATCTAGATGCCTTGTTTTAACACCTGCACTTTCTCCTCACAAGTTCTGCTTAAGATTTAAGTCCGTTGTTACCTTTAGTAATTTCTCTATTATTCCCACCAGAACTGATCTGTTCCCTGTCTTAAAGTTACCTCAGGGCACGCTGTCCATTCTTTTCACAGTTCCCATTGAGCTGAAGTGGTTTAACTGCATTCCAGTATTGTGTGGACCACCTCACACCACAGAAAAGACTCAGTCACACAGGTCACTTTGTAAAGAAGTGAAGTAAATATGACCTTAGGGGAATGCAGAGGCTTGAAAGATGCAAGTATGGCCACAAGCTTTACTTTGTGGGCTAAAAATTGGTTTATATAAACAGGTGAAAATCCATGACAGCATATGTAGACTTGATTTTATTGGTACCATGTGGAACACAAACTCTTTAAGTCTGGAAAGTATAGGATAATATGAAAAGTGCAAATCACTCAGTTCTTACAGTCACTTCTTTCTGGCATTGATAGCGTGAATTCAAGGTACCTCATCTGTCTCCTCATCTTTAGTTTTATAGCTAAAAATGCCAAATTCAGGTCTGTGACGAATATAAAAAAATGTTAGAGACAGGTATGCTACATATGAAGTAAAGAAACAATGCTCTCTTATAAAACTGTCATCAACACACCCTGTTACTGAAAGACAAATTTGAAAGGCTTTACTTATCGTTATAAATGATGATATCAACCCAGTGTTGAAGATTTTTTGTATATCAAGTCAATGGTCCAAGCCCCTCTTCACGGAGCTTTACTTACCGTAAAATACATTTGCAGAAATAACTAAACAAGATAAAGCTTGAGACCCATCATCAGTTGGTATCCTCAATGCCAGAACGCCCTTGTAAATGTTGTGAAAAGGTATGGCAACATTACAGCGTGGTGAAAGCTTTTACTGTCCCAACCTATTTATGGAATTTGTCACAGACGTCATTAGGTTCAAACTGCTGACGGTGACAAGAAGCCTTCATCATACTGTCTGCGTTTATCTTAATTTGGGGCTCTGTTATATGTGCTGTGACACTGAAATAAGGACTATGTGTTTACTTTCTGTCACTCTCTCTTGTGATTTGGCGTGTAGCTTTGGTGCTTCCCAAAGTGGAACAGCTATTACGGACCAACATTCAGCCCTACATCAGCTCCATCTTGGAAGCTCTGATGGAGCCCACCAGCCGAGGTTTCTCCGAGGTCAGAGATGTGTTCTTTAAGGAGCTTGTGGAGATCAGCAAGAATTCACTTAATGGAGGTGGCAAAGAAAAACTGGGAGACGTGAGTCACATTGTGAATATGAAGAGCGATGTTTAATGTTTGATGACATCAAAAGCACACGAAAACAAATGAGTTGCTCACATTGCTGCAATTCTTCAATTACAATTTAGGGAGTGTCCCCGCTCCGAACTAATCCCGGACAACCGGCTTATCCTTTTTCCGCTCTGGTGTCGGTGTTCCACGATCGGTCCTGTGACTTTACAGCTTTCCGCCTCTTTCCGTCCCTGTTTTAGCAACTAGAGAAGTTGTCCATGCTGGCCTTCCATCCTGTGAAGATGCAGAGCTGCTACGAGCAGATGGATCAGCTCAACCTGGAGGGGCTGCAGCAGAGGTTCGATGTTTCCAGCCCGTCAGTGTTCATCAGCAGGGCTCAGATCCTCATGAGGGAGGTGAGACTCAGCAGTCCTTTCTCCCTGAACACAAACAAAGTGTCAGATATCTCACAGTCCCCTTGTAAAAGTTCTAAATAATAAGACGTCAGCAGTGTTTACTGCCACCTGCTGGACAAAAAGAGTACAACTAGGCTGAGCTTTTATTCCCATCTGGGTTTCTTAATCTGTTCTTTGAGCTGTTGTATAACTTTGTTTACACTTTTTTCCTTTTCTTTTGGCAGCAAATGGACAACGCAGTGTATACGTTTGAATCGCTGCTCCGCAACGCTTTAGACACTGAGGTGGAAGATAACCTTAGCAACACCATACAGAGATGCCAAGACAGGGTTCTGAAGGTGAAACAGAACCACCAGCATACCAAAGAAGAAAACAAACATGACATGAAAGAAAGAATTATGTATGAACTAAATATCTCCATTCCTTCCTGTCAGAAATATGACTACGACAGCAGCACAGTGCGGAAGAAGTTCTTCAGAGAGGCCTTACTGCAGATCATCATCCCCTACATGCTGCAGCAGCTCGCACCCTCCTACACACCAGTGAGTAAAACCCAAAAAACTCCCCCCAGTGTGACTCCATTCCACGCTGGTCCTAGTTTGGGTCCTTCTGGGGATCTCGGTTGCATCCGATTGCTGAGAGGCTGAAACAGTGCTCGCTCTTTTTTTAGGAGCTGCCCCGCTTCAACGAACTCATCTTTGAGGACCTATCGCGTTTTCTTCTGGTTCAGAATATGTACGAGGAGGTGGTGCTGCAGTCTGTCGCCAAAGACATAATGATGGGTGAGGGCCGCTAAACACCAAGATTTAGAAGCTTCTAGCAGTGGTTGGCAATTATATATAATTGAGGTACGCTATCTGACCTACCTGCTAACATAATGTCTGACTGTCTTGTTTTGTCCAGCTGTGAAGGAGGCAGCTGTGCAGAGGAAACATAACCTCTACAGAGACAGCATAGTTCTAAACAACAGCGACCCCAACTTGCTCCTGCTTGGGGAAACACCGCCGGTGGACTGGGCTGCCAAATTTGGGAGCAGTGAACCGGATAGCTCTGCTGGGGACGTTGAATTAAGGGGTTCCGGGAGAAGGCGCAAGCAGGTGGTGTCCATGATACAGATGGAGGGGTTGCCTTTTCCCTATGAGTCCTGCCTGGAGGTCCCAGGAGTGGAGCTAATACCCGAGGAGGACGGTGAGGTTTCTGAGTCTAAAGAAGGTGACGAAGAGGAGGAATCTGAAGACTTATGTCCATCTGAGGATCCAAAGTCTCCGGATAGTGTGAACGAAATCAGGGACCTGATTCATCCAGTGATGGAGGTGATGGTGCCTGTGTCACAGCTGAAGCAGAGTGAAGAGACAAATGGGACAGAGCCAGCCACTGGGACCACCATCATGGAGGACGAAGAGCAGGAGGAGGTGACGGACGTCACCACCATAATGGAGGACGAAGAACAGGAAGAGGTGACGGACGTCACCACCATAAAGGAGGACATCCCCGAGAAGTCAGCGGTAGACAGGCCGTCCCCGCAGTCCATCCTTCAAGAGCTGAAAAGAAGCAGGACACAAGAAGCCAACAATGAGCGTCAAGAAGAAGCCGCCATCCGGAAAGCCATTGAGGAAATGGAGATCGCGGTGCAGGAAGATGACAGCGACACGATTACAGTAGAATCAGATTCTGAGATACCAGCGCTGGCCAAAAACTCCAACTCAGAATATGACAGCGGCTTCCAGTCGCCAGCCAATGATGGGCTGAATGAGGGCGACCATCAGCCAATCACAAATGGTCTGAAAGGAGAGGACAAAATAACAGACCCCGTGGAAGTGGAGGTGGTTTTAGCTTAGGAAAACTGTCACTCACTTTGAAAAGGGAAGAATAACATCAAGTTTAAAAAAAAAGAAAAAAACATTTAATGAGAAAAGCCCTGGACTGACTCACTTGGTTTAGAAAATACAACCCCTTTTCAGTCAAAGTTATTTGTTATTATCATATGTGTACTGTCCATCTAAATCGGCTTTGTAATGTAGCAGTCAGGCTTGCATTCTTCCCACTTTTCATAAAAGTTTGGCACATTTTAAAGTAACCTCTATCTGGACACCAGGGGGCGCCAAAGGTCGATTGACTCTTCTTTGCATATTTATTTTATCTGTGTTTTCACATTTACTCCATAAATGTTTGTGGTATTTGCAGGTGGCCTCTATGTTTCAACACAGTCAAGGAAATATGAACATCTATGTAAAAGTTACCGATCTGGAGGGGGATTTCATGTACTCACCACTACATGGAAGATATTTGATGTTAACTGATAAGCATTCATGTTTATACAGCTTTATTTTAAACGTCTTAAAACTTGAGAATGAATATTTGTATTTCGATATGTGTGGTCTTATTTAACTGTCTTTCCATAATCTGATATCACCCTCTTTCTAACAGCTTGTTTGTGAGGGAGAGGACATCCTCTTTGTAAATCATTAAAGGGCACCTTAAATAGCCTTCGGTTCCTGGATTACACCAATTTGAAGTTGTACAATGAAAGAATTTTGTCATACAGTATGTGTTCTTTGACCATCAGCTCAAGTGATGAAAAATGATGCAAACCTAAACATGTCGCTAACATCAGAGTTTTAGGCTTAATTTTTCAGCTTCAGTTTTTAAAAAAGATTTTTTGTGTGAAAAACGTAGCCATGTTTTGTCAGCAGTGAACACACCGATGGGCAAGTTCTTTTCTTTATTTGTTATTTCAACTCGTAATCATCATCTTCCAAGCGCAATTGCATTCTGATTAAAAGCTTAATAAAAGAAAAAACAAGACAAAGAAAATTCTTGTTTCCACCACATTAAACCAGGACGCTGATTTGCCCAAAGGCAGCATCACATACTCCTCCCTATTTATTAAACAAAATTCCAAGGCTGTTGTACATGCAAAACCTTATCTCCTGTGTTTTGAAATGGATAAAAGATTTGATAAAACTTTTTTAGTGTCAAGTTATGAGACGTTTCAAGTAACACAATTACAGAAAAAGAACACCAGCCACTTTATTATTTTTTTACTGACTCTGTCACATGGGACATGTCTTCTGGAAGACATGGGAAATAAGTCATAACTTCTTTTGGTTGGCCAACTTAAGCTTAACAAGATCCCATGATTCATTTCCTTTAACCATCATCTGACTGAATCTCAGTTCAGGGTGCAAACAGACTTTTTCACTCCATAAATGTGCAGTTCTTTAACCAGGTCACGCTGCTCTATAAACATTCTAAAACTAATATTTTAGACAATTACTGATGTCATACCACTCAAATTCTGTGTAATTCCTTAAAAAATTTCAAAGCAGTGAAATAGAAGAACGTAGAAAAGTCTTGACAGATCTATACAAATGACAGAAAAATGTCATGAGCTTTGGATTTTACATCTCTGAGATTAGAGGTTCCTCTAATGTGCATGAGACAAATATCCCTTTTTGAAGATGACCTATTTCATTTCTCCTTTTGATTAGATAAAAAAACTATATTTTTGTTTAGTGAGGCAACACTTTTGTTCTGAAACAGCACACTTCATTTCATGTGCAACAACCACAGTCTTTATGATCCATTTTTTTACATTGTTCATCCACAGGTTTAAAAAAACAAAACAAAATTCCTTTTAACTCTGTATAAGGAAAAAAGAGACCTTTCTCTTCATTTCAGTTCTTGACCGACCTATAGAATCACATCTTATCCAGGAGAGGGAACGAGATGAAGTAACCAAGGACAGAGCCCACAATGACCCCGAGAAAGATCCAAGTGTTGTAAGACATAACGCACAACATCAGCATGTAGCCCAGAGACACCTGCAAAATGTGGAGGATGGTCTGGATGACGTGCAGCAGCCAGCTGGAGGAAGAGGAGACAGACACTTAAAAATCAGCATTTAAAATACCTTGTTTAGCATTGATGTTAAAGTCATACTGATTCCAACACTAGAATTAACAGCATATTTCATGTTAGAAAAGACCAAAAAGTGTGGAATTGAAAGGAACCCTGACCTGTTCCGGTTGCTTGGAGGTGGAGTTGCTGGCTCGATGGTGGTCAAGGAGGACTCGGAGGGGCTGCTTTCTAGCACGCAGGTGCTCTCGCTGCGGCTGGACGTAGGGACGGCGTACGCAGATGGATGCCGAGCAAACTTAGACCCACTGCCCAGCCATACCCTCCACACTTTGAGCACCTCATAAAAGACCGTCAGCAGAAAGACGACGAACACTGACAGCACCATACCTGGATACAAAAAAATGCAGATGTATGATGGAAATACAGAACCAGGTTCTCTCAAATATCAGCGAGTCTGTCATCAAGATATATGATAACTAAAAACTGTCCCTTTCAATCGCTTTGTTAGAAAGATACAGTTATGTAAAAAGAAACAACTGAAGGGGTTAATGATTCAGGTTGTAATACAAAGGTATTCTGGTCATTATAAAGTTTTCAGAGTCAGTGGAAAATCTAAAAGCAGTGTGAAAAACTAAATCCACCTTTATTTCTTCCACTGGAATTAAAAAGGGAAGAAGCAGAAAGAAATGTTGGCAGTTTTCTGCTCTGAAGCATGCAGGCACATGTGTTTAAACACTGCCAAGAAGGAATGACATCAGCAATGATCTTACAGACCGGACCATCAGACTATGCGAAACTTAACACTATGTGAGTCAGTTGACTGGTTACCTTGTTAAAAGTTAAAGACAGAACAATTAGAATGACTATGGTTGGTTAAAGTATGGTTAGCTTAGGTTTGTAAAATTAGGTAATTAAAAATGTTTCAACCTAACCATTTAAAAAAAAGTTAATATAATTCAACTAGTTAATTAAAGAGTAAAGTTGAAGTAAATGTATTGATTCTTTAAAGAAAAAGAAACCTAAACTAAATTAGATTAATTAGATGAATAGCTGTGAATCCATGCTTCACCTCTTTACATTTTTTTTTTATGAATTAAAAGCTGAAAATGGGATCCAGGATTACACAACCTCAACTTTTCCTGTATTATGACCAATGTCTTCTCCTATGCGAACAGCAAAGCTCTCTGATTGCAACCTACATAAAAGTTTTAACTTGATGAACTGGTTCTGGGCAGCTTCCACCAGGGCTGAAATAGGGGATGGTCTATAGGTGCTTCACTTGCTCACCTGCTGGGCCATGGACATCCCAAAAGTCAAACAGCAGGGTAGCGCTGCTCGACCAGCCAAAGGTCATCTATACAGAAAAAACAAGACATTTGCAGACACATTTACCCATGTTACCAAGATCACCGACCAAAGGGTAGAGGCATGGTTCACGTCCATTCTTAGCAGCATCGCAAAAAGAATCTTATTAGAACAAATATCTATTCACTATATTGTGCCCCACTATTCCAGGACATACTGCTCCACATAAGCACACTCTGTTCTCCACTCTGGTGTGGATGTGTGACTGACAGAGGAATTCTCTGTGTGCCCAAGTGTGTGTTAGTCAGCAGGCAGCAGAAAAGCTCTCTGCCTGTCTTTCTGGGTAATCCACCACCTGTCTGGGCATGAGTGTCCTTCACCAGCTGCACACAGATAGGAGCCCCAAAAGGAGGCCCCTTTAGTATACGTTTTAAAGGTTCTTTGAACCAGTATCGGCTCACAACGGGTTACATTCTGTGCCCTTTTCGATATCTCTGCTTTGGTATGAAACCATGATTCCTATAACTCTGTGAATTATTGTCCATAAAGTGAATTATCATCCTTCGAAAAATATGTTTTTCTTTTGAGAGAAAAAAAGGCAACAGACAAAGAAGAAATAGTGGTTTTGCAGGGGGAATTATTCTTTGTTTTGTCTTTAAACATGTTTTGATTTGTAATCATTATACAGAGACATGTGTGAAATCTGACAGGGAATCTGAAAGAGAGCAAACAATGAAACCATGAAAGTGATAAGGAACATTGAAATCCAGATGATCCGAGTCATCAATACAGTATTACTCAGGTACAAACTCATCTGTCAAACCGCCTGAGATAACTATCCCTTTATTTTCTTGGTGAGTGTGGAAACTGCAAAGCTTAGTTAAAATTTGTAGTCCAAACAAAATGAGAGGGGATTTTATACTCCGTTTTGTCCGAAAATTCCCAAAAGAAATGCAGATATGAACAGTTTATGTTTATGTTTGAAGTTTTGTTGCCAAGGAGCCAAAACTTGTTGTCTCTTGATGTCTTCCATAGCAGTACTGTAATAATGCTCTGGGCTTTTAGGTACTTTAGGAGACTTTTACGACTGCTCGTGTTTAAAATTAATCATAGAAATATTTTTAATCAAGTGGTATCTCATTGTATCGCATAGTCCTTTATCAATTAACTGTTTAGTTTTTCCATTTTAAATGTCCCCCTGCAATCTGTAACAAGAACTATTGCTAGAATTCTGGCGTAAGAATACCACATTTGACATACATTTAAGTAACTCAATGCCAAACGCCCAAAGAGCAACAAGCGAAACCTAAAGTTATTTACAAATACGTCACGTTGAGAGCCGTAACAGACAGAGAAAACTACAATGTTAAAACTTACGGACATCATGGTGGACTTGCTGGCTAAATGCTTAGTGCCTGTTGACTATAAATAAAGGTCCCATTGCGACGCACGGGCAGCACTAACACTACACTGTCAAGTCGCAGCCATTGCTTAACTGTACCACCGCAACTGTATAATGAAGACTGCTCGATACCTCGTGATGTAAAAGAGCAGAGGCTCACGGTTAACGGAGTTTTTCCAAAAGCTAAAGTTAGCACCCTCCAGTGGTCACGGGAACAACACTTACTGTTCCGAGGTTTGAAATGCCAAATATAAATCTTTAATGAATAGTACCGAGCCAACCTTATCTAAAGAACCAGACGGTTTTCACATTTAACAAAAACCGTAAATCACGAGCGTGTAAGTGAACATTCTTTGTTCATAGCACAAATAGAATCACGTGATGAACGGAAATAGCCGAGTGCGTTCGTTTAACTTCGGTAAATTGTACTTTCTGTCTAAAACGGAGATTGGAGCGCAACATGTGTGTTGTCTTAGTATGCGTGTTGTAATAATGAAATATGATTTTTCCCGACGTTTTCAGTTGAATGCATATTTTTCTTCATTTTTCAATTGTGTTTAATTTGCGGTATAATCCAGTACAATGTTTTGGTTTTCTTTCTTAGCCTCTTTTAACATGTCTTTGAAAGGAGAAAATGATTGTTAAAAGCTGACTGCACATGTAGGCAGGGAAACATAAAGATGTCATTGACAAAAAAACATGTCATAAGATTTTATTATTACATTGTACAGTACACCTTTGATTCTGCGCTGTTACTTGAAACATGACATGTCCAGGTTAAGGTGCTACCATCAATATATGCATACTGCACCTGTAAACAGTTTCAAGTAGAAAAATACTAAATGACACCATTCATCTACACCAGAAGGAAAAGAAAGAATGGGAAAACAGAACAACAGAGCTCCATAAAGCTATAGTACCGTTTACTAAAAAAATCAAAAGAACGAGGAGTGAAAAAGGCATCATTAAACAACTTCAGGGAACTGCAGCTGCAGCACTTTTGGAAATCAGAGGAATTGCACATATTTTGGAAAAGTAAGTTTTACAGGGCAAAGTTTTTAGAAGCTACATTTGGATGTTTCAAGTGCACTTGGCACAGTCCGTTAAAGACGACTCAGGAGTGCACTCTGATGTCTTCAGTAGAAAGTGGTCCACATCAAAGCTCACGGAAGTGTTGTCAGGAATTCAAATTCCTTAAGGCATCCAGTCACATCACTGCTGCAACATAGCATTGTTTGGGTGACAAAGCTAAATATCAACAAAAAACTACTTCCTGGAAACACTGACAACATATGTTATTTGTTTGTGTGTGACTGAATTTAAAGAGGACATTGATTATTCAAAAATGTGAGAAATGACACAAATACATTCTAACAACAACGTTCAACACAGCGCTATAAGTTTTCTCAGTGGCACTGGATTTAAGAGCCTTTAAAAGCTTTTAACATCTAAGTTATGTGGAAAAACATCACTCTATATATTAGGATTTATATGTTATCAATGACAGAAAAAAAAAATTAATATTCAAACTCAGAAGAACATTTCCAGACAGAAGCAATACTCTTAGAATTTTCACTTTGTTTATGGTGATTTTATCTTTGCAGAGATAATGGGCTTACAAGAGGAGAAAATCTATCCTGATTTAGAAATGAAGTTTGGGTACAAAAGACATAACACACAGAAAGTCTTACAAAGACATACAGCAGACATTCACTTAATATACACAAATTCATGTAGCCAAAAAGTGCTGTGCTGTGCACGCTTGTCAATAGCTAACAGATCTCACTGTAAATTGACAAGGACGTTAAGGCAACAGACACCCTTCTATGGAATCTGGACACCCTGGAAACGTATGTGCTATTAATAACAGCAAATTGACTGTATTTAATGTGAACTAATACAGACACAGGGATGTGGTTCAACAAATCAGTTTGGATTGATGACTACAGTATGTTTCAGATTTTAAGGCCCAGCAGACTTAAAGTCTGTACAATAACTTAAACAGAAGGGCAGTGAGTGGCTGTTTGGTTTTTAACATCCTATTGAACTGCAGGGATAGGATGGCTCGTCTGCAGATGAATGACCCCTGAAAGCATGGATGTTATCGGAAGCGTCTCATTCACATGAACCAACACAAGATGGCAGAATAGAGAGCAATACCCATATTCCATGCAGAGTGTTTACTTATACTCGGCACGTCAAGGGTGTTTTAAGAAGCAGTTTGTCGACATTAACATTATGCTACAGAAAAAAAACAAAGTCTTTCTAGTTGTTGATAATTGCATCATTTAAAAAAAACGTGCTGAGAGTTTTCCTCAAATCCCTGTTTTTCTTTTAAACTCCTACATGCAAGAATAACACAATTGTGTTGAGAAAGAATTTAGGAATTAAAAAAAAGTATATGCCATAATCACAGTAAAATCCTCCACACAGGAGATTTTGGGGTCTTTCCTTCTCATTGTTTTGTGCATCACCTTGCTGTCGAGATGCAGAGATGAACAGAAAAGGTCAAATTGAGTACAGCTCAACCTGGCAGACGATGAGGACAGTAGAGACACAAACTGAAACATATTAATAACCACAGAAAACAACAAAAGAAAAAAAAGGCCAGACTGACAAGTCATGTCAAAAGGAATCAATGGCTAAAATCTTTACAAAGGCATCACAGATGCGACAATTTATTGAAAAAGAATAAGACCCCGCCCCCCCCGTATTCCAAGAATCCAACATGTCCAGTCACTGAACATCAATAACTAAATGCTGTGACACACTTTTAGGCACAGTGATGTTCACCACTTCTGTCTGAATTTACCAGGCGGGACATGTGAAGTGAAATTTGAATTCTTATAATAATAAGAAAATTTCCCTTTTTGTTACTCAGGAGAGGACAAAGACAGAATATTCAAGGGGCTTGGAGAATGGAAGTCTCATCTATCCTTTTTCATTCAGCACTCCCATGTCTGGATTTGCTGTACAGTCAATGCAGACAGATGTTGGTGGAGGAAACCATGATGCTTCTCTTGTTCTCTACTGTTCACTGTTAAAACTGGAGTTTACACTACTGCAGCTTTCCTCGTAAGTTGGTGGAGGCTCTGTAAAAACACAACGAAAATTAAGTCATTGGTTATCATAATGAGGGGACAGACATGGATTAGCATGATAAAACTAATCAAATACATTATTATGCCCTGACTAATGGGAGGTATGTGACATTAGTATACATTACTATATTTAATATCATTATTGTCCCTGCATCATAGCCTCAGTTAGCCACCTCAACTTTTAAAGCCTCTTAAAAGCTTCCCTGGCCATTTACAATGTGACACATCCAATGCAAATGATGCTGAGCATGTGTTGATTACACATATTCAGATCCTTTATATGTAAATAAGAACAATTCCTCTATTTAGTTTATTCTCTCTGGTGGTCATTGTGTTTACATATTTTTGCATACAAGAAGTAATGAATAATCTTATACTTGTTAAGATCTCAGGCGTTATCCCACACTATTGCTTAATTTTTTTGGTGGCAAGGAGGCGTCTTTTTCAGATTCTTCTCTAGCTTTACTTAGTGACAAAACTGTGCAGACTGACTGCTGCCTGCTAGCAATGCATAAGCCAAGCGGTTCTTTCCACTTTCTACAAAACATGACGTACCTATTTCTTAGATCCTACAAAGGAAACAGTCAGTTTTAACGGTAAAATAAGATGCAAATATCTGCCTGGAACACATTGTTGAAACACTAACCATGTGGGTAGTCACAGCTGCTGTATTCTGGAGGAAGAATGAGCGAACAGGAGGTGGGGATTGGAGTCACATTTTCCTCAGTGAAGAAAGGTATGGTCGCTCCAGTGGACACGCAGAACAGCGGCGCTGACGCCTCCTGCTGTCTGTGGCCGGGAGGCAGCGCGGCGCCCGGCGTGTGGCTGAAGGCACTGGGGGACATGGTGACCGGCTGCCCTGACGGATCCTGCTGCGAGTGACTTTTAGTGGGAAGCTCTTCGCTGGCAGTTCCGCCGGCGCACAGCTCATCTTCCAGGCCCTCCTCTGCTGGCGGGGCACTGGGAGTCACCCCTGCAGCACCGTGTGCAACAGCTGGGCTGCAGAGGTCCGGACGAATGGGCATCGATGCGGACAAGTTCACAGGGATGTTCCCGATGTAGATCGGCAGGGTGACGATGGCTTCTGGGGATTTTAATGACACCTGTAACACGGACAGGAATTCATTTAAGGGGTTTTTCTGGGTGGTGCTGAGTATTGCTGCAGGGCATTTTGCAGAATTCTGTTTATTCATATTTTTACAAATATTTTAAACATTTTTCTTTTACAGCTGTTTCTTTTTAGGATGGAAAATAAAGAAAGATAATGTTGGGGAAACTGAAATAGCACATGTAAATATAACTTGAAGCAATATTGCTAATCGCAATAATAATACTATTACAAACAGACAAAGCTCCAGAGTGAGTCTACAAGAGTATCTCCTTAATAATTCAGTGCTTCCAAGTCACTCAATATTGTACAGATGCATGTTGCTAGCCACACACACACACAAACTCAATAACCTGAATGAAATAATCGATGTCTATGAGGCTGCAGCCGGCGAGTGCTGACTGAGGAAGAGGAGGAACAATGATCTGCTCCCTCCACTCGGCATGTTTTCCTGCCTTCACTCCGGCTCCCTCCACCTCCGCGATGGCACGCAGGTCAACCACGGGCCGCTTAGCTTTGTATGTCACTTTCTGGCAACACAAGCGCACAGACATGCTTACATTTCATAAAAAATGTGATGGCCATTGCAGTACTTGATGTCATCTTTCCTGATTTTCAAAAACAAAATATATTTCTAAAGATGACTTACCTGCATGAGACTGGCCAGTACGTATCCAGTGTCTTTCCCAGACTTGTTGTGGATCTCAGTGGCTAACTTGATGACCTGACCCGGTACGTAACCCCTCATGTCACTGCGAGTTTTCAGCATCAGGGTCCCCGTTTTCACCAGGAGGTAGCTGAACTTCTTCGTAGTCAAAGCATAACTCTGATGCTGCAGTAAGAGAGGTTTGTGCTGTTAATAGGTACAATCGCCTTAAATCTGCTTGTTATTCATCATTCTTTGTTTGTTGAGTCATAATGGTAAGGTATTCTATAGTAAGAAAGAGAGGGCAACAGAATTCATGCTACATCTTCTTTTGCTCTTCAAAGTCAAACAAGCCTAGATAAACCCAAAGGCTTAAAAATAAGAAAAAAATGCATTCAACCGTTTAACATTTTCCCACCTTTTCTATCCAGTCCATCTGTTACTCAGCAAGAATAGAAAGGATGAAACATGAGCATCAAGGTGATTGACAACTATAAAGGAATGTGAACCAAGCACTTACTCCGATGTCAGGGACCTCATTGAGGTTGAGAGGGTTGAGTAGGTAGAAGGGCCTCTGGGCTTTGTAGTCCTTGGAGAAGCGGGGCGTGTCAATGGCCGCCTTTACAAGGTAAACAACTTTTCCAAAGGGTCCCTCAAAGGAGGTTGGGACAGAAACTGAGGAAAAACACACGCACAGATAATAAGACATGTGAAACAAATAAAAATAACTCCCGATGTGAAACAGAAACCCTAATGATGTCTGATTGCTTTTTGTTTTGTGTCCAATGACATCAACTCTTGATAGGTGTTGGGCTATCTTGTTTTAATTTGTTCGTGTGACAGCTCGTGGAGATGCTTTCTATCAGGGTTGGATGAAGCTAAAAAGGATCTTTAACAAGGCCTGTCTCTAGCAGTCTTGTCAGTAGATATAGAAGTTCTGTCAGGCTGATCCCTTCTCATTGTGTCCTGAATGCATAGACAATGTTTTGGGGAGCCAAAGAAAAAGACACTGAAGTGAATGAAAGAAAGAGGATTTGCTAAAGGGGGGAATTGTAAGAATAGGGGAATAAAAATAGCTATTTGTGATTGGAGCAGAAAGACAGCAAGGAGGAAGGTATTACTTAGAGCCAGTGGAAATGAGGACACTTCTGATAATCACATCCGTACAAAAAATCTACAAAAAGGTGTATGATGTGTTGTGAAAATAAGAAACTAAGCAACTCCTGTCTTCTTCTATGTGATAATTCTGTTTCTTCTTTCCAGGCTCCTATTTGTTAATGTTATTGAGAAGGCACGGTGCTCCAGGGACAATCCGTCGCTGCTGTCAGTAACGATTACCCAGGAGAGATGGAGTGTGGCTGTTTCTTTGCGGCTCAAACTGAGACACAGATGGAGTGACAGGGGAACGACAAAACACACCAGACCACCTACCCCTGTGGACACGCAACACAGAGCGGCTGAGAAAAAACCTGACTTGATCATCTGATTCCAAAAAACGTAAACTATTTTAGTGAGGATTTCAAGAATCAACTGTTCATTTACAGGTAAAACAAATAAATTCAGGGAAACTTTGATGATATAAAGAAATTCTGCGTGCAAGAACTAATCTAAAGAGGCCCTGGGTGTGAGGCGTCCCCTTTGGAATGAGTACATTATCTTTTTCAATCTATTTTTTTTCTGGACTCATGCCTTTTTTTTCAATTTCTTCATTTCCCCACTGAAGAATGAAAAACACCTGGTACCTTCACTTCAGACGGTTTAAGGTGCTGAAATGAAGACGGACATGCTCGTTAAGCAAGAAACTTTAACACAAAGGGTAACATAGAAATTTGCTAGGTTTCCATTTTTGGGGAAGTTTACACATGCAGGTGGTGTCAAACACCCTGATATTGTGCCAAAAAGAACAGATAAAAGAGGGATTTTCCATAATGTCCCACCTTTAAATGGAGGTGTTAAATAATGGAAAAAAGGAGAATAAATGTATCACATCGTATAAACGTCACACAGAAATGCCGTCCAACACATAATTTAATAATGTCTTAATAAAGGTTTTAACTTAAAGTTTTATTAAAAATATTTGCATTACCAATATTAATGAGGCTTAACAAAATATGATGTATATGCTGATGGAGGTAGATGGTGCTGATCTACATGAGGTTCTGTGTGCTCTCTCTATTTTTACGAATCAATGTTATGTTTTTTTATGTTTATGCATTTAGCAGAGGCCTCTATCCAAAGCGACTTCCAAAGTAGAATACATACACGTGTATCTCACTATGGGAGGAATTGAATTCCGGTCTCCCATGTGACTGGCGGGGAAACTCCCCACTATACAAACCCCTACCCTAACCCCCCATTGTTGAAACCCCTAACTGTTTTAGGATCAACGTTATAGGAGGATTCAAATGTCAACAGTTTGGCAGAGGGAGAGACTGCTGCCTCAACCGGAGAAGGATGTTGAGAGATCAGTGTGATGCTAGTATACAAAAACTTCCCACAGTGAGTGGTGTCCAGCACTCAAAGGCTTTACCCACCACACAAAGATGAGCAAGTGGACTCGCTATGTAATATGAAAATAAAGGTAACTGAAAGGACACTCCGGATCAAAATTAAACATAGCAGATGGCAGCCTGGTTAGAAGTGCCCCAGCTACGTCAGCAGGGGGCAGCAGTGCACACTTTGCCCTATGAAAAGCCACTTGCCCCTATATGGTGGCTAACATGCCTTGTGCCGATGTTCTCAAGACCAAAGGCTTGTGAGGAAGGAAGGATGAAGCACAGGAGCACGAAGACCAATTAAACAGTGACTGCACAACAGGATAGAAAATAAATCCAAGCCTTGTGTACTGCCACCTACACACGAAACAGTATCGGCAAGCTAGAGGACACAGGTGTTCATGTTCAGCTACCCTTCTTCCACTTGACTGTCAACACAGGAATTTTCAGTTAGAGCATAACAGGCTTGGTTGGGAATAAATAGGTTCCATCCACCTGCTCCACCCTGCCCCGTTTAAACATGAACTGTGTCACTTCCTTCAACGTCTAAGGTATCACAGATCTGAGAGTGAGTAATCTGTGTTAGAAGGCGAAGGTCTTGGAGCTATGCTTTCTGAGTAAGCAGAAGTTATGACCTGCTTGTTCCCTTGCCTGACGTCACCCTCTTCGCTGATAAGAAAAAAAACAGGTATGTTTGACAACACTTACAGGAACAGAGGGCGCGCCTCTGATAAAGAGTTAGACTCACCTGGAAGGAGAAACTGGAATGGGAAATTGTGTTCGCCCGGTGACAGAGTCCCTGTAAAACAGAGGGGTTTGTGAGCTTGACAGTGTTCAGACAAGAAGAGAAGAAAATGCAAATAGCCTTCACTGTAAAAATGTGACATTTGTCATGTGTTGTGTCCATGATACTACTTTTATTATACTTGTGAACACAGTGCACAGTGCCCTCGGGGCTCACCTTCTTTCTGAGTGGACGGAATTTCTGACAGAAACAGGCTTGGCTATGCAAAGACAACTCTGACAAGCTATCCTCTGTAGTTAAGGAAACTGGCAACTCAAACCAATCACGAAGCGTCACAGCAAGTGACCAATGCTTTAGTGAATAACAGCTGACGTGTGCGGCCAGCAGAGTTCGGGCATTTTTCCTCTGGAGAGTTAAGAAATGGATTGTAGACCACAAGTGGTCAAATTAAGCCTTGGTGTTGTCTGTTGAAGCTGTGGCATTGACAGGCCACCATCATTGTACAAAGCCTTTGTTTTCAGATTATAGTTAAGATATGGATTCTTATTCTATCTGTCAAATTACCATAAAATCTCACAAAAATACCTGCTTTTTTATAACATGTAGTCTCATTTTAATACAGATTCAGATATTTTAAAAAAGGTTGAAAAAGCAGACAGACCCGTGTATTTACTTGAATGGACGAAGATGGCTCGTCTTTTTTTTCCTGCCCAGCATTGTAGAACAAATGAAAACAATGTGCCAATGTGCCAATGTGCCCTTTGGTTGTCAAAGAGTCCTTGACATTGCAACTAACTAACTGCCGTTTCTGGTATTTTATCTATGATTTGACATGCATGGCATAAAATAAGACTGGTATGTGGATTATTTTCACATGACTAAAGCTAAGGCTGGTTGTTCAGAATGTAATTTTACAGATAAGTTTGTATCCTTAGTTTATCATGAAAAAAATGGGATGAAAAAAAGTTCCTGAGTTTTTGCACCAACACCAAAAAAGATTTCACAAACAATTTATCTACAACCACAAAAAAAGGCATGATGTTGGAACATTTTCTTATCACAAAACTTACAAATCAGTATCAACACCCTCAGCACAATGTCACAGCTTGCTTTTGGCTACTACAATTACATGCACCGTTTACTTCCATTAAATATTATCTTGACACTCAGAGCTTGAAGAGACATAGAAGGCCTTTGTGTCCCTGCCACATTCTAAGCACCTTGAGCCAACCAGCTTATTAGTTTACTAGATGAGTCGTTGGACCAATTAAAGTCTCCCAGACAGCAACATGTGTCACCTCATTAAAAATAAGCGCAGCTTTTTTCCATAACTTCTTAAGACCTTGCCTGTGTGAGCATGTGTGATCATTTGCATGGTGTTTACAGCAAAAAGAAAGAAGCTGTGCTGTGTGCTGCTGCACATGGTCAGAAAGCAGAGGAAATCAAGTCAAAGAGAGGTGGTTGAGGTTATATCAGTAACAGTAAGATATCACCGTACGGCAAACCCTGCTTAACCTATATTTAAGGTTTAATATCTCCCTTAATCTTGTCATTTTTTTCTCAGCCCTCTCCGTCTCGCTTAATGTCACAGTTTAAAGATTTGTTAGTCTATTAAGTGAAGGTCCATTTTTTACTTATTTCTCATTAACTTTACAGTATTACAAAGCTATAAGGTTCCAGTAAAACCGCACTATGATGTAGGATAATCTATAAATATGTTTGAGGAAAAAAAACAGAAGTATGATACATTCCCAAAGTAATAACATGCAAAAATTTTTAAAAACCTGAGTTTTAAGAGTACCTAATATTGAGATAGTTTTACTTCAAAGTTTTTATTCAATCCAGCTCAGTTTTAGCCACAATGTGAGACAGGGTTACCTGAAAGATACAAAAAAATCCAAGTCTCCAATCTATGAAGATCCAATGAACTGTAATCCAACAAAACTAAATTCCAAAAACTAAATCAGTCCAATTCATGTAAGGCCAATTCAAATGGAGTTATCCGACAAAAAAACAAAAAAAGTGCTAATAACACTCCCCTGTTTTGAGAATGTACATGATTACTGAATTAAACCTTACCAAGGAATACTGCAGAAACAAGTGGTTCACAGATGTCAGTTTCTCTCCAGTGAGACTACACTACCAATGACCACAGTGGCAGGAAGACTCTCCCTCCTGATGGTCATTAGCTGAGAAGCTGACATCACTGGTCTTTAGTCTTCCAACTGCCAAGCATCTGTGGCATACCACATTATCAGTCAGCCACAGCGAGCTTCGCTTACTTTCTGTGAGTGTGTGTGCGGTGATCCTCTGTCACCCTTCCTGTCACTCTCTTTCCAATTTGGGAGGAGAACAACCCAGGGGAAAAGCAGGGGGTGAGCAGAGAGGGGTGGTGCCGTGAATTCTTTATGTACTCCTCTGTTCGGATTGTATCTGCTGTTGAACACTAATGGTATGTGGTTGGGTACGTGTTGAATAAGGTTTTTCTAAGACTATTACTTTTAAGACAGGGATAATGCAGTTTAATCACACAGAATCACACAGCAGTCTTTGCCCCTTCCAAAAAAAAATCATTTGGAATATCTGTGACTTTCAGCTGCTTTATTCATTGCAGATGAGTCATTCTTTTTTTTTCCTTTTACTATTGAGCAATCAGAATTTCAAAACTACAGTGATGCCGAAGTAGAACGAAAGCAAGTCAAAGCAACCCAACTTCACACAGATGGAGGGTATTTTGTGCAAGTAGTTTCTGGCAGCTACATGTTGTGCTGCTTTTTAAGCGGTTTGGGTCACATGCTCAAGTGACAGTCATTAACTTCCACTTGGTGCTTTGCATTTACAACACATTTGATGTATTGTGGCATCTCTCACCTGCTGGGGGCTTTATTAGTAAGACAATGAATAAATGAGAATATCAATATCAATCTTACCCCATCTTACCCCCTGGATGGTGGAATTGTCTCCAACTGATTTCAAATTAAATAAATAGGATTGAATGTAGGATAGCTTTACTCACAGCATATAGAGTTATGATGATAGGTATAAAATTCAAATTGAATTTGAATGTTTTTGCCCTGAAACATTTCATGTGTTGTGTCCACTGTGAGGGAAGAGTTAGCTCATAATGTCCTGTTGCCTAAATGGTGTGAGAAGGCTGTTCATATACACCTCTCTACACTCCCAGAACCCAAAGCTGGAGAATTAGCTGCTTTCAGCAACTACAAAGCTTTTGCAAATACAAAAGAAGAAGGCCTTTTTTTTAACTTCACAAATTTAGTGTTATCACCTTTGTCAGCCACAGACAGCATGCTGTTGAAGTACTGCTCCTCCAGACTCCATGCAGTGTCGTTCATTTTGTTGGAGATCCCACATGAGCCATGACAGTTCACCTTGATGGCTGCGGAGAGAGGAGGAAAGGTCAGAGCATTGTCTGAAATATTGCCTCATGTGGCATTATATTCACACTTTTCTGAGTAAACACGAGAAACTGGTGCTACAAATACATTGACAGACCTCAGTGAATCATTTCCTATATTCAACACTTACACTTCTAGTACTATGATCCTTAGGGTAATGGACCGTACTGAAGTGCAATTTCCCCATAACATGATTGAATGAAAGTCTATGGAGAGCAGGTTCAGGTTTTCAGTGAGTTTTGTGATAAGTATCATCCCTACATAGACCAGTGAGCAGTACTGACCAACATATCACTGGGGTCATCAGGTGGGAACCTCCATTCATCTGTGTTTAGTCTAGCTGGGCCAACGATGCTTCCGGGAGGCTAAACAGTGATCACAGGCATCCCAGAGTCACTTTCCCAATGCCAGCCATCACTAGATCTACCACCACAACAACTATGCCTTCTACCACAAAAAGCACTGTGATCGTCCAAGCCTCTCAACAACAGCACTACACAATACACCTGAACAACAACAACAACCAAATTCAGCTTAAGGCCTGCTATCAATACAAAATAGTCGTATAGTCATTAAGAATATAAACAAATATAAAGCCACACACACCAACTTCCCTAAAATGGGTGCCTGCATTTTGTAAGCAATTTCCTCCAATCAAATACATTTTAAATGCATCTTAAATATGAAGTTGAAACACAGCTGTTTAAGTAAATAGGTGTAGATTATCTTTTTTTGTAGCATTCAAAAAAGTCATTTGTTGGAAGTCTGATGGTGCCACAATCCAAAATTATTAATTCATTTAAAAAAAGCAAAAGGACAAATACGTTATCTTCTAAGATTACAAACTGTATTTTTTTTATTGGATAAACAATATATGTCATAATCATTTTCTTTAAATTTTCTTCCTTAATTTGAATCTGTATTCATTTATGCTATTTATGCTATGTTTATTTAGCAACTTATGTATTCAAGTATTTATTTTTGATTGTGGCAGCCAAGCAAAACAAAAACAATCTGTAACATTTGAAAATTGAGTGGGGAAAAACAAACGTGTCAGCCTAAATCTTTTATCATTCACATGGAGCATTCTTAGTAAAACAAGACAGTTCTGGCAGAAGAAAAACAAAACAGAAGTACCATAAAAGAAATTATCATGAAAATGGTTTACCAAAAGAGACAGCCTCCTAAATCATTGCAGCCTATTGCAGCCTGTCTCTGAGCGCAGTGAAAATATAAACTGAAAACAGGGGGTGGCGTTTGTGTCCGTCTTCAGATGGCAGGAATCACTTTATTAGTAAGAGACTGAGGAGGTAAGCACTAATATAGGTAAGCCTACTTCAGATTTGACGAGGCTGCATGGTAGCATTGGTTTTGCTTTAGAACGTTATAGTAAAGTTCTACCTTCATTTAGCTTAATTTTGGCAATATTTAACCAAATCACGCAAAGCTAAGGCCAATGCCACATGAACGCAAAAGGCGAGACGAGCACAAGAGAGGGCAGAGGTTTGTGTTTCCATGTATAGCTGCTCCTTTACGTCAAGATAAGTTATCGTTCATAGCCTGCTGAAATATGTCACACTAAAACTGCAAGTTACAGCACCAGGACACCAACACTTTGGGGAGAAAGGTTTGGTCAGCTTCGGGGAAGGGACTGCAGGTTTGTATCTCAAACCCAGCTGTGCTCCACCTCTGGCTCTCATCCCCTCCCACCTAAATCTCCACTCGGCCTCTCTCTTGATTTATCTGTGAGGAAATGATAACTCTGATAACACTCACAAACAAACACATACCAAAAATGTGACAGACGCCACAGGATTAAGTGGATAGGGGGTGAAGGCTGAGCTTTATATCTCTTAAAAAGCAGACAGAAAAAAAGAGTTAAAAGAGGCTAATATTGATGTCAGTGTTTTGCCTACAACTGAAACACAACTACGGTGTGAGGCAAATACGTCCAAAGACGGTGTCCAAGCAACCGTGCAGTCACACCTATGCAGTTTTCAGAATAGACTCACATGTATAAACATACACACGCACACTCTCAAAAGTGGCAGATGGCTGAGTGCGGCGCACCAGCAGGGCTGCTGGCACGGTTCGGAGTAAGAGGACGGGCCTTCACTGCCGGTAAAAATAAAAACCTAAAATCCGCAGCTCATCAAATGGGGCAGAGCCCTCCATCTGACTGACATGCATTTAAACGGATGGGGACTAAACTCACCATCTGTCTCAATCATAAAAAACTATGCCGACCTCTCATCCCTAAACACTCCATAGGAGCAATGGTACAAATGCAAATCACCCATATACAATGGAAAGAACAAAGCCATTACGGCATGGAGATATTGTTTACAGTTGTCTGCTGTGGAATCGGTAAGAGCTCGGCTCAGCACATGAAAGGTCAATGCAGGGATAATCTGTTAATATCCCCAGCAGCAGCAGCACAGCTGAATGCAGTAGTTCTGTCACAGGAGAGAATAATGGGTTGGCCTTCCCACGGAAAGATAGAGCCAGATGGAACGAGACCAATGACAACATGTCTGACAAGACGCCCGTCCAGATACAGAGATGATGTGTCACCGCATTACGCCACAGAAATAACCAAAGCTTCTCTTTTATCTAACATTTTCCCTCTGTACCCAGGACACTCAAGTATACTGTATGTCAGAAAAAAAAGAAATCCAATGTGGCAGATATCAACTGACGCTGAGCCTGGTGTCATTTCATAGCGAACATGGAGGATAACATGAAGGATCAACATTGAAATATAAACACAGACAATTATGAACAAATAGACCATCAAAAAAATTATGAAAAAGTGTTAAGTACACTTTTTCAGAAACTAGCAGAAAAAAATAGTAGAACATTTTTTTTCTAAATGCTAACTAGTATTTCAAAAGAACAAATATGCAGATGGTTATCATTTTTGCACGCTGAGGCTGTTAAAGATCTTCATTTCCTCACAACGTATGGCTTCCCCTTTAACTTAGTTATCTAAGCACTATTTTTTGCATTCACCTCTAAACAACATACATTTTTAGACTAAAACAGGGAAAAAAAGCAAAAATGATTGTGAGAAAAATCACCCAACAAAACCATGAAAGAGATATTTTTCATAGTGGAGCACACAGTGTACTATGATGAGATTAAATTGTTTGAATAAGAATTGTTTTTTTTATTACAAACAACTTCTTTCCCTTTGATGGAAAAGCGAGACATTGTTATTAGATGTGATGTGGGGCAGTTATTCAACTATCTATGTCTTTATAAGATATTTTTTTAAAGATATTTCTGACTATCTTGAAACATGAAGAGAGAAATGTGTGTCAAATTTGGACCTCAGTTCAGGATCCTGCCTTCTTTTATTTAAAAAAAAAGCAGTTCTATTGTCTGCAGCCCGGCATTATGGACTCTTAACACTGGGAAGAAGCATGCAGTATACAGTAACTCTGTACGGTGCCATTGTATATGCAACAGAAACTCTCAGATGAAACTTCCTGTTAGAGGGCCACGGGTGTATTTCTTCAGAAACTGAGACAGCGACCACAATGCAGCCTCCACCCTTGCCAACTCTCTCATGCCACCCAACGCCAAGCGGCTGCCCCTTGTCTGTCTCGGATGATGAGAAAGAACGGGAAAAATGGCCACCTGCTATACCAAAATATCGGAGTTTGGTTACAGCAATCGCTTGCTGAAGAAAAAAAAGGAAAGAAAAGCATGCACAGGTAACACAACTGTTGAGGAGCTATCACAGACACTTATGCCAGGGGCTAAGTCCTCAACAGAAAAATCACAGCCGGCAGCTGGGCACGCTCCGACTCCGCAGCTGCCTGGCTGGATTTGCTGGCAACGCTGTCCACGTTTCCCTCCTAATCTCCTCAGTGAGCATACGTAGGAGGTGATGATCTTAGTGCTACTAATTGTTCGGCTGCATGCATGAATACACAGACATAGTATTTTCCAAAACACAACTGCAAGGTTGTGTTGTATCAAATTGCTCCTTTGTAATGGTCAGTCAAACATTTAAGCAAAAAACTAAAATATAAGTATAATCTTTTGAGTAATTTTTGTTGACCAGAAGCTGTTGATAAAAACATGATCTTGAATGGAATTTTTTGTCTTCGAAAAAAAAATGACATGCTACTTAATACGTTACTGTGCTGTAAGGACTCTAAACAAAGAGGTTGGTTACATGATCCGCACAAAACAAACCCCCAAAAAAAACTAGAAAGAAAACATGCCGGCTCTGTACGTGGGAAAAATCTTTGAGGGTAGAGGGGAAGCTGTCCTTCCTTATTTACACTCCATTAGTCTGAGTTCAGTTTTTGCTGACAGAGACACAAAGAAACCCCACTCAGCTTGTTTGACGTTTTGATTTGACGAGAATGAAAATGAAAAAAACAAAAAACAAGAGGGAGTAATCGCTCAGTCAAAACAGACCTGGGGTGGAGTTGGGGGGGGGGAGCAACTACGGTTTAATCTCAAAGCACATCAGGAGATTCTGAATTATATGAACTGACTGACATTCCTCACATGCACTAAGGAGCTCACTGTACGTCATTCATACATTCCAGGATAATGAAGCATGGCTGCCCCCATCATGATGTTTGCATGATAAGAAAGGACTATTCGGTACAAATGTTATAGCTCTGCTATGCTTTCCGTACCCGATACACTGGTTTATTTGGTTCAGAATGGCAGCGTTAGACAATAAGATGCCCGGACGCATTCTTATCTGGAACACCTCACAAAACCTCTTCTTTAATAGCCCCAAAAGTTCAAGTCTTTGTATATCAGGCCCGGTAACCCGAGCCTACTCTTACTACCGTCATTAAATCTTAAAGCGCCTCAAACAATTAGCCCCTCTCACTTTCTCTACATCCCTCCTGGCTGATGCCTTTCACAGAAACATGTCAAACAGAGCGGCCTGATCTTATGACCCATCACTCCCAGCTGTAAGGGAATCCCCTCCGCTCTGTTTGTTCAGACACATCCTCAGCCAACAGCTCCAAACAGAAAGGCTGCCTCATGTGCTGCTCCAGAGAGAATCAAAGTAACACAAGTACACAGTTTGGAGCACACTGGAACATGACCGAGCCCTTTATTACATTTGCATTAGCATGTTTTCAGGTTTGGCCGAGGATGCTTGTGTAAGAAGCTTACCCTGCAGCATTTACATCATGAAACCACTAGATGCAAATTCTGTACTCTGTCATATCCGTTTCTGTATCACCAGTAATGGCATCTATTTCCCACACTGAACCTCTTAAGGCTTAAATCAAGGTTGCAGGACTATGGCTCTTTCATGCTTTTCAACTAAAAACTATTTTCAATACAGTAAAAATACAGAGTCTTTTGGAATCTTATTGTCCAAGAGGGTAAATGTAAGACTGAAAACAGGGGAGTGTGCGTCCATGCGTGTTTAAAAAAAATGAGTGATACCAACTTTTTCACTTTAGTCTGTTAATTAAGGTTCGGTATGTGGCTTCATTTTATTAATGTGAATCCTGCTTTCTTCAGCCAACAATGAACAGCTTTCAAAGTTGGAAATGCATTCTGCAACTTTTTTATGACTCCCAAAAAAGGAAATGAGCACATTTTGTATTAATATTTTGTTTCTCTTTCACTGAAAGGGGCTTTTTAGGTGTGTAAGTATTGCCTCTCTGATTCTGATTATCCTGACTGATAAGTCAGGGGAGACCATCATACTTGCAGTGACAACTTCCTTGTAACAGTCAGCTCTGCCCTTGGCTGACTTGATCTCATTTAGCTGAGGAGCTTCTTATAATTGTAATCCAATGCCATAAGCTCTTATTACATTTAAAAAATCCCATATAATGTCTAATTACTCCCAGAGAAATGCTGACTGGCAATGGGGTCTGAATACACTTAATATTAATAGAGATATTCCCTTCTAACAAAACCTTAAATTTTTGGTCTACTGGAGGTAGACTTTCTGGTATCAAAAACAGAAGCAGCATCCCTGGGGGCTTCTAATGCAGCCATGTCAGAACAGCTCCCATACCTCTCTTACTTCATGTGGGTAAGTTGTGACAAACCAACTTTCCCTCGACCGAGCAGACTGTAACCTACATAAAATTAATGAGAACGCATATTGTTTCGTCCAGCACACCCACGCCAATCTCAACACTCGTAATTCAGAAAACATTTGTTTAACTGTTTGTGTGCCTTGAGTGCACATATAAATCGCGTAATATTGCTCAAGACAAAAAGACAAAAAGCATCATATTGTTCTTTAGAGATGCTAAGACCAATGATTCCGCTTTGCCCCTTGGGATCAGTAACAACAAAAGGTTAGCCCAGTGTTTAGCTTCTTTAGTAGATGGATATAATATTTGTCAGTCTTTCAATGATCAAGAATGAAAACAGCTGACTAAAACTGAAACTGAGACTGAAAAACGGTTACCTGTTGAGGTTTTTTTCGCCCTCACACAGTTTGTTCTGTGAATCGTCATTACCCAGTTACACAACATATACCTCATGTTAACATGCCATAAACCATCTTCTTATCAACCAGCTGACGGATTTTCTATTTTTAGTCTCTCCTCCACCACTAATGAACATTTTGTTCCATTTCAGCTGAGGAATGGTATTTTCTGCATGACTTTTCATTTTGCAGTACAGGAAGTGGAACCGTGCTTTCAACAGAGGACGTGATAAGGGGCACATCTGTGCTTTTTCGAGGGAAATGATAAGAGAATCCTCTTTCAACAGCCCTAAAATAAAGACAAAAGAAGATTGTCTGTCTTGTCAGGCACCACTTTAGTCATGGAGGTCAAAGGACAGATATAATTAACTTTACTCAATCGTAGAGGAAGAAAATCAGGTGGGGCTGAGACGAGCAGCTGAAAACGCCCCTTCAATGGGCACAAAAACGAGACTGATAAAGTTCAAGTGGATCAGTGTCACTCAACCCCACTGAAAGGCAGCCGGGAGAATAGAGTCACTCTGACTCACTGGTTCTCACTGTTTAATTATTTGCCACATATTTCATCTGAAGACAAAAGATGGTGAAGTCAAGAGGATTAAAACCCCTTTTCTTGGGCAGACATTCGTAAACTATGTCTTTTATAAGAAATACTTTTAAAAAAACATAATAAACTGTGCGATGGCCGTCCATCAAAGCAAGGAAGAACACTATAGAAAACCTGCAACTGTGTGATTTCTATACATGGGGCCTGTAGGGATAATGCTTTCAAAGCTAAAGGCAGCTATAGACGATGCAATAAAGGCACAGTTAATGGCAGCAATGACCTAGCAGAGGTCGCAGTGACAGTGCCAGTTGTATAACTACGGAAGCATAATGTCTAATTACTCATGCTTTCTCTGTTAGATTCAAGACCACAACCACTGTAGTCAAACCAAACCTCCAAAGCCTAACAAACCTTGCTATAGAATGGATTTGGACTGGTACTGAGACTAAATTTCCCTCACAGGATCAATAAAGTTTATCTTAAAGCACTCCTGGAAGGCTGCCCTCAGGCCTGAACGGATTTCAACAGACTTTAAACGTGGGGCTGTTCTTTTGCTCATGCTTTTCGTCACACATCTCTGGGTATCAAATTCTCCTCCTTAGTCTTCCGAGAATGAGGGGAGGGGAGTGGGAGAACAAGAGAAGGGGTCAGGACACACACCTGTGAATGTTTCCTGGATCTTTTCAGAGTCCTTCACAAGAACCAACACCAACTGAGTGCTCTTCACACACCGGGTAGCTACCCATACATAGAGTTGCTCTTAATAAATTCTTCACTGAACTGTTTACTGCCTAGGGAACATGTGAGGGCTTGTCCGGGATAGAACAAATATGGCCACTAAATCTTCGTTCATGGAGGAAAACGAACTGCTCCAAATCAAAGTGGCCCTCAGAATGAAGCTGGGACAGATGCGTGGTGAAGAAATCTCGCGGATCGTGCAGAAAAAGCGGGCGAAGTCAAAACCCATTAGTCGGAAACGAATCGACTCACTTTTACAAAAGAGAAAAAGAAAACGTGTGTGAGTATGTGCGTGTCTGTTCGTGGAGAAAAAAAGGGGATGTGTGATACTGAATGTATCTGCTGTGCTCACAGATGCCTCAGAGTCTACTACTGTCATCTGAGAAGCTTCTTGTGAGAGTCCATTGAGGTGTACAGTGAAAAGGCTGACGAGATGAATATGACTTTCATGGGTAGTGACAATCTCACTGTTGTCCAGGTGCTCCTCCAGAGGGTCAAAGGATCTGTGTTGGAGGCTGACTTAAGTTGTCAACAGCAAGTGTTCCACATGAAAAAAATATCCATACGAGTAGAGATACAGAGGCAAAACATAACCATCTCATGTATCAGCTGACTGCACACACATGTAGAGGCTGGTGTACAGACTGGGAGGAGGGCTGTAAAGACAGGCTGGCTCTGCCCTACACCTCATATCTATAACTCATCAGACCACAACCATGAATCGCCTGATTCTCACCGAGTGGCATCTCTTCTCATTCTCTGTTTTAAAACAGATCATACAAATTTGCGCTTGTATTTAGTTCTATAGCAAAGAACATTTAGCCAATTCAGGAAATAATACCACCAAAGTATTTTACCCAACTTCCCTTTTCTGAAGCTTGCCTTCTGAGAAGTGTTCAGAGAAGCAGCACTCAAACAAAAGTTTTAGGATTTCAATTTTCTATAGAACTTCGACCTACACAGTCCTCTCTCTCCCTTCATTCAGGTAATTAGTATCTGGAACGACTATTGCACATTTCAATCACACGGTTAAACTTTTAAGACGTTAAGAGCTTCCCCTCCTTAAAAAAAATGTAAACGTGTTGTTGATTACATTTTAACAGTGAAGGAGGAAGCAACTGTTATCATATGTCTGCAAAAAAAATTGCTCGTCTGGTTCTTGCCAGCTCTTCAGACCAACGAGACATGACATATGACATCATGTCTTTATTAACTAAACAAAAACACAACCCATACTGCAGATACAAAGCGTGAAAAAGAAAGATGACACTTGTAGAGCCTTTTTTAGTAGTAATTATGTGAGGTAATCCCATTCTGCTCGATGTGATCAGACTCTCACATCATTGTGGAGCTATTCTGGTTAAGTGAGGCTCATCATGGCTACTGCAGACGTTGTTAATAACCCAACACCGCTTATTCTTCTGGTTGAGGTCTGAACATTGATTGAACCATTCCTTGTAGCACCTACTGACTTGAGAATATTTGCCGCATGACAGCATCGTGTTCGGGTTTGGTGGATTAGGAACTACAAAAATCACCAGCCCTCCAAAGCCACGATGACAGTTTGTATGAGGTGTTTGTGCTGATATGCTGTTGTTATGATTAAATATTTCCACAATGGTGTCATATCTCCAAAGAAAGACCTTGTTCCAGAAGTTGGGTGATCTGTTCAGGTGCACTTAAGCTAATTTTCATGTCATGCTCATACTCAAAATTGTTTTTCAGATGGCATTATTCGTGTTATTAGATCAATAAACAGCAACAATTCTGTGTCTAGGATCAAAATAATGTAGTTTTTCCTTGGCATTGTTTTAACACACACCGAAACATTTCTGACCAACAAACCGAAGAAACGTCTGCCTCACACTCACTATCTAATGATCAGTTTATCAATTGTAAGCAGCACCCAACTGCTACTTCCCTCTTTTAATTTACATTTACAATAGGTCTTCAAACAATGCCCTAACATTTTGGCTCCGTTTTCAATCCATAATTAATGACACAGTGTAATATGTCAAGCATCATAATTCAACAGAGATTAAATTACCTCATTTCATGACCAGGTCAAAACATTTTTCATTTTCACAAAAGCTGATCATTTACCAGTGTGCAGGGTAAAAGCTGCAGCATAGCCCAAGTAATAGTGTTTGCTTTCATTCACACATTCTTGCTTTTGCTTCGACTGTTTTTTCTAAAGGCGCTAATCAATAGAAATGTAGTCTAATGGTCTTCGGCATCAATAATGTAGTCAAGCTCACAGTGCAGCCTCAGCAACTTTCAGCACTTAAGTTCTGGGAAAACTTACAGTTACTTTTTTATTTTCTGTGAATGTATTTTATCATACCTTTACAAACCAATAACTCAAACATCCCCTGTCAAAGACATATCTGTCAAGTTCTTTTATTTAACCAATTATAACAATATGATCTGATAAGATCATTTGGATGTGCACTCTTATTTGAGACTTGACTGAAAAATCTCTGGGGACAGATTCCATCTTGATTAGGCTTTACAAAAATGCCGCAGATGAACATTAATCTAAAAATACAGCAATCCAATGCAATTTAAAATAAAAATGGGTTGCCACTTTGCATAAATAAACAGTAAAGTAAGTTTTGTAGCTCTTCATGTCTATAAATCTCCATTATCTTTCAATAACTAGAGCATACCAAAAAAAACAATCAGCTTCAATTTAATTTCTAATCTAAACCTGCACCACTGTTGTTGCCCATCTATGTAAAGTATGAGGAAAGAGTCAGAATATTGTCAATATGAGTCATTGTCGGAGCCAGACTTTCCCAACTCTCTAGTGCTCTCACCTGTAAGTGGACAAAGAAAGCAGACAGGCATGCATTCCCCTGCTTCAGCATGATCCAAGCAGCCAGTTTCATGGAAACATTGGTGGCTGAAGCCGAGGGGGGTGATGTCAGAAGACAAAGATAATGCAAACTTGGAACTTACAATAGTCGAAGTAAAAGCCCAACTGTCTTCAGATGGAGCGCTTTTGCTAACAGAGACTCAGCAAACATGTGCATAACAGAATCAAGCTTCAGCTTCACCCAAACAAACAAAAGCCTCCTGACACGTTGACAGCAGCGTTCCACTGAATACACATTACATTGCAAAGGACGGACTAAATTAATCTGTTTCTTTAAAGAGAATAGAATGAGGTAGAGAGATTACACCTTAAGAAGGTTTGTGTCGTTCTAAGATCATAGATACCATTAACGGATTTAAGCATGTCAAATACTTCATCATTATCATTTTGTTTTTTCTTTTAGTTCATTTTCAAAGCAAAGAAAAAAAAGACACAAAAGCAAACACTGTGCAGGAGCAGATGGCTTAGAGACAGGCTGTGGTCTCACACTTCGATAGAAGTATGAAATCTGATTTCAGACTAATCACAAATCAAACATACCAACAAACAGATACATATAGACTCTTGCTCCAAAAAGCTTAGGCGAGTCTCATCTAAATCTCCGCAACAAATGATTCTTCAACCAAAGGAAGCTTGTCGGCTTCGTCTGCTCACAGCAGCCACATTAGCCTGGGTTCATTTAGCAATAACAAGCCCTGGGTGGGTTCTCTCTGAGTACTCTATCTGCCTCCCACCACCCAAAAACATGCATGCTAGGTTAACTGGACACTCCAAATTGCCCCTAGGAGTGAATGCGAGTGTGTGTGTGTGTGTGTGTGTGGTTGTTTGTCTCTGTGTGGCCCTGCGATTGACTGGTGACCAGTTGCTCGTTGTCGGGTGGGATAGGCTCCTGCCGCCCCCCCACAACCCCGTTTAGTGAAGGTAGAGGAGCGTTGCAGAATCATCTCTGACTTTGTGGTTTAGGTCAGCTATGAGAGACACATAAGCAAAGCATTGTGGCTTGGCAAAAACTTTCTACCATGTATAAATATAGGCTTTGTAGTCACATCACACAGCCTTAAAAAAAAAATGAATGAAAGGGAGAGCTACTTAGTTCTCTTACCTTACCTCCCCTCTTTGGACTCTACAGGAGCTCACTGTCAATTATCATTCCACAGTCCCAGATTCCCACTGAAGAGGTGACTCAGTAAGAGATAGCTGCCCTTATTTAGAATCACCTACATACAATGGACCCTTTGTTTACTTCACAAGCTGTCCTCCACCTACTTTCCCCCCTGTTTGTTGCCTAACTATTAGGACGAGTTCATATTACAAATTGACATTCAGAGCCGGAAACTGCCTTGTGGATTGATGTGTTATAATAGTATAATCTACGAATATGTGAGCGTGTACACTACAGGTTGTTCTGCTTTTGGATATTTCTGATCATTTGAACAATACGAGGAAGCAACGTTACGGTTTCAGGATGTGGGCTTTAAACGGCTGCCAATAACTAGCCAAAACGGCGCAAGGATACAGCCAGCGCCGTCGGTTTTTTGTGCACATCCACTCCTAAAACAACACCACCACAAAACGTGCCTATAAAGCCAAAACCCACCTAAAAACTATAAAAACAAAACAAACAAACAAACAGAACAAAACAAATGAAACACAAGACGAGCCGTCAAATGAGCCCGGACATGGGAAACAGGTTGTTTCACCGTCCTTATTCCCCACATCCACCACCATCTCTAGGCAAAAGTTTGTTTATACCAAAGCCCCCACGCGCGCTCGGTTGAAAAAGGTGGCTGAAGACACGCGGGCACACACAACTGTTCCCTTTCGCTTTCTTCAAAAACTGACGAGGGAAGGCTTTTTACCTTTATACTGCAGCGAGTTGCCGGTTCGTATCTTCACACTTCCGCTTATAGACTCCCCCGGACCGTAGACCACCTTGTTGTTGGTAAAAGTGATTTCAAACGCCTGTAGCTTTCCCATGGCTCCTTTCCGCTCTCCTCTTCTCCGCCGTTCTGCGTTTGTGTTGCTGCGCTCTCACCTGCTGCCGCGAGCCCACCCTCCTCCTCCTCCTCCTCCTCCTCCACCTCCTCCTCTTTCTCAGCTATAGCGACCTGTGACGTCACGTTGACCACTGAACATTATGCCACGGATTACAGATGCTCAGTGTCCATTGGGCCAAATATTCTAAAATTCA
>JABUIW010000124.1:624584-641290 GCA_013363375.1 Menidia beryllina
AAAAAAAAAAAAAAAAAAAAAAAAAAAAAAAAAAAAAAAAAAAAAAATTTATATATTTTCTATCAATTTTGTTTTCTTGAGATAATTAATTATGTAACTTATATCTTTAGAA
Organism: Menidia beryllina; assembly: GCA_013363375.1. Taxonomy (NCBI): domain Eukaryota; kingdom Metazoa; phylum Chordata; class Actinopteri; order Atheriniformes; family Atherinopsidae; genus Menidia; species Menidia beryllina. The sequence continues at coordinate 624,697 of JABUIW010000124.1, forward strand.
GTAGAATTTTTTCCTAAATTATCTTGTAAGTTTAACTGTAATTTATTTTCTTGTAATCGACTAACTAATTCCCTTCTTTCAACAGAATATTTTGTACAGAACAACAAAACATGTTTTACCGTCTCTTCTTGACCACAAAAATCACAATTTCCAGTTTGATGTTTTCCAATTGTAAATAAATTACTGTTTAACCTTGTATGTCCAAACCGCAATCTAGATATCACCGTTTCCTCTTTTCTATTTCGTCCCGTTCTCCTCATTACACCAACTTTTCTTTGAATACTGTACAGCCATCTACCAGTTCTATCTTCCTCCCACTGTCTCTGCCATCTTTCCTTTACTTTTTGTTTAATAATAGATTTGATTTCTTCTTTACTAAACGGAACTAATATATCAATAGCACTATATTTTGAAGCTTGTTTTGCATATTTATCTGCCAACTCATTCCCTCTTATTCCTATATGTGCCGGTATCCATGTAAATATAACTGATAAACCCATTGCTTGAATTCTATAAGTTATTAACTGAATTTCTAATAAAAGATCCGGTCTACTACTAGCGTGATTATTTTTCAATGAATATAATGAAGAACTTGAATCAGAGCAAACTATGCTTCTTAATGGACGGACTTCCTCAATCCATCCTAAAGCTAAAATAATTCCCATCATCTCTCCGGTATACACTGATACTCCATCAGTAATTCTTTTACATTTTTTAACTCTGAATTCTGGGACAATGAAAGACACCCCATTACTGCTATTTGAGTTTTTAGACGCATCTGTGAAAACTTGGACATATCCATAGTACTTACCATCTAAATATGATTGAACCAAATATGGATCTGAAGTGTTTTCTCCTTTCCTTTTCTCCAACAAAGTCAAATCAACAACATTATTATGAAATAAAGACGGATAAACTGGCGAAAGAGGAACTGTTTGACTAATATTTATATCAGTTAAACCAAAATCTTTTATATTATTTTCTATCTCCCATCCAAAAGAATTTAATTTCTTCTTTTCTTTTTCCCAACTAGTTTTTAAAATGTCTTGGCATGGATGATTTCCTTCATGGCCCTTTAAATTACACCAATAAGTGGTCTTTAACTGTAATCTTCTGAGATTAAGTGGCATCTCTCCCATTTCTATTAGTAAAGCTGAAGTTGGAGTTGTTCTAACTGCTCCTGTACATAACCTCAAGGCTTTATACTGAATACTATCTAATTTTTTTAATAGTGTTTCTGACGCTGATCCAAATACAATACTTCCATAATCAAACACAGACCTTATTAACCCAGTATATATTGATTTCAATGCCTTCCTCTCAGCACCCCATTCACTTCCCACCAAACACCTCATTACATTTAAAACTCTCTTACACTTATTCATTACCTTTTGAATATGATTTTTCCAAGTAAGTTTTTCATCCAACCATAAACCCAAAAACTTAATTTCCCTTACCCTTTCTAATTCATGATTATATATTTGCATTTTTAAATTTTCAGTTACTTTCTTCCTTGTAAAAAATAAAGTCTTTGTTTTGTCTATAGAAATTTTAAATCCCCATTTAAATGACCAGTCTTCTATAATACTAATTGCTTCTTGTATCTTTTTCACAATGAACTTTAAATTTTTTCCCCTCTTCCATATTGCTCCATCATCAGCAAATAAAGAACACCCCATTCCATTCTCCAAATTGTCAAACATATCATTAATCATAATAGAAAAAAACAAAGGACTCACTATACTTCCCTGAGGTGTACCATTCTCAACAAACAACTTTTCTGACAGTTGTTGTCCTATTCTTACTTGTATTGATCTATCTTCTAGAAAATCTTTTATCCAATAAAACATTAATCCATTAATTCCCATTTTTTTCAATTTAATTAACAATCCATCTTTCCACATCATATCATACGCTTTTTCTATATCAAAGAAAACAGCCACTACACTCTCCTTGTTAACTTGCCCTTTTCTGATTTCATGTTCTAAACATAGTAAAGGATCCATAGTGCTTCTTCCTTTTCTAAATCCACTTTGGCATTTTGATAAATATCCCCTCTTTTCAACAAAGTAGCTCAACCTTTCATTTACCATTCTCTCCATTATTTTACAAATATGAGAAGTTAAAGCAATGGGTCTGTAACTTGCTGGATTTGCCTGCTCTTTACCTGGCTTTAAGATTGGAACTATGATTGCTTCTTTCCATGCCCGAGGTAAAATACCCACTTCCCATATCTTATTATAGAATTCCAATAAAACCTTCTTAGATGAATTGCTAAGCTTATTAACCATAATATAAGAAATATTATCTTTTCCTGGAGATGAATTTTTTGATTTTCCTAATGCATAGTTTAATTCAAATAAAGAAAAAGGACTATTCAATAAATCATTATTTCTTACATTTTCTTCTAATAAATTTATATTTTCATTAATTGTACAAGTTCTTCTTCGGTTTTCTTCTGCGCTTAAATTACTACAACTATGAACTTTAACAAATTTTTTAACTAACATATTTGCTTTCTCCTCCTCAGTCACAGCAATAACATTTCCATCTTTCAGAACTGGATATCCATATTCCCTTCTAATTCCATTCATTCTCTTTATCATTCCCCAGACTTTTGAAATCTTTGTTTCCCTACCTACAGAATCACAGAAATTACTCCAATAAACCTTTTTTGCATTTTTCACCGTTCTTTTAACCAGAGCTTGTGACCTTTTATATTCAATATAATTCTGAAAATTCTGATTTCTCTTTAACAATCTAAAAGCTTTATTTCGAGATTTAATTGCGCCATCACATTCCTTTGTCCACCATGGTACAATTTTCTTCTTGTATTTTCCTTTTTTCCTTTGGATTGTTTTCCGAGCGGCTCCTAAAATGGCTTCACAAATAGAAGAATTTACCATATCAACATCCAATTCTATATTCACTTTTTGCATCTCTTCATCATTTATTATTTTATATTTTTCCCAATCAACATTTCCAAATATCCATCTTTCTAAGTTCTCATTAACAATTTTTCCTATTTCTTTACCAATTTCAATAAATATTGGGTAGTGATCACTACCTATAGTTGTTTCTCTTAATATTTTCCACTTACTAATCCCGGCCAAATTCTTTGAAACTAAAGTTAAATCTAACGCTGATTCTGATCCATTTCTAATATTAATTCTCGTCCCTTCCCCATTATTAAGACAAACCAAATGTTTTCTATCCATTATTTCTTCCACCACTTCTCCATTTGCATCATTCCTATTGCCCCACAAAGTACTATAAGCATTAAAATCTCCACAACAAATGAACTTTCTTTCTATATTTTTAAACATTTCCTCCATTTCATCTACATCCAATTTTTTACACGGATTATAGAAATTTAATATTTTAATACTTTCTTTATTAATCCAAATTTCCACAGATAACCATTCTAGTGAAACTCCTTTTCCTAAATATCTATACTGTATTCCTTGTTTTATAAATATTGCACATCCTCCTCCACTTTCTTGTTCCCTATCTCTTCTAATACTATTATACCCTCTTATGACAAATTCTAACTCTGGTTTAAGCCAAGTTTCTTGAATACAAATAATATCCGGTTTATTTTTCAAATTGTTTAAATATCCTTTAAATTCTTGACCATTTGCTAACAAACTTCTTGCATTCCATTGTAAAATAAGCATTTAATTTCTTCCTCCACCTTGCTTCCCATCTATTTCAAGTCTTTTATTTATCAACTCCCAAGATAAATCCTTCACACCTAGAAATTTTTCTGCACCTTTCACTATAATCTTGATTTTTTCAGTTTTCTGTTTCACTTGATCAGTACAATTAATAACATATGCCATGAATATAATTAATTTATCCATTGTAATTTCCATTCCTGACATTGTTCTTTGACTTGGCCCAAGATTTGGACTAGAAGACACTTGCTGGTTTTTCTGAACTGTTATTTTTTCCTGAACACTTTTTGCTGCCTCTGCATAAGTAATGTTTCTAACTACTTTCAGCTGTTGAATTTCTGCTGCCTTTTTTCTTGCTTCACACCCTCCATACGCTACATTATGCTGGCCACCGCAGTTACTACATTTCAACTGTACATCTGCTCCACATTCATCATATCGATGATCTCCACCACATTTAGCACATCTTTGCTTCCCTTTACACACTGATGCAATGTGACCATACCTTTGACATTTGTAACAGCGCAAGGGAGGAGGAATATAAGGTCTAACATTAAATCTCAAGAAACCAATTTTCACTTTATCAGGAAGAACATCACCTTGAAACTCCAGAAGTATAGAAAAACTATCTATTTTCTCCCCATCCACAGATTTTAACAATCTTTTCAGTCTCTTCACTTCACCACCCTGTATATTTCTTTTAAGTTTTTCTAAATCTTCCTCAAGCGGAATACCAGTGATTACACCACGTGATACTCTGTTTTCTCCAACAATTTTCTTTTCACTCACAACCTTTTTGCAAATGTTTTCAATCTGCATGCTTTTATTCTTTTGTTCTTCAGATTTACATTTTATCAACATATTGCCATCTCGCAAGATTTTTACAAACTCAACCTCCCCTAGTTTCTTTTTTATTTCTCTAGACACTGCTATCGGACTAAGGTTTATGTTCATATCTTCCTTCCTGAATTTAAGTATTACCTTAAACTCCTCATTTACCATTTTCCTCCTAACCACTCTGTTTTCTTCATCTGAACTATCTTCTAAACTTCTCTTACTATTTAGGTTACCAATCTCTCGATTATCTCTCGAAACTTTTTCCTTCCCTCTACCCCTTCCTCTACCTACCGTAGTCCATTCGTCAAAATCCATATCATCTTCATCACCACCCCCATCTACCTTTGTGGTCATCCCAATCCAGTCACACTCCAGTTTATGCCAACCGCCAAAACCAACTTTTCTCCTGCTGAGCCCTAGGCACCTTTAGCTCTACCTTCTTCCCACCTCCTCCTCTTCCTCCTCTTTCTCAGCTATAGCGACCTGTGACGTCACGTTGACCACTGAACATTATGCCACGGATTACAGATGCTCAGTGTCCATTGGGCCAAATATTCTAAAATTCATCTTTTACAAACGTGTAAATACACATTATTTATTACAAGTGTTTCATGCATAACAATAGATAGAAAGCAAAAGTTTAAAAAATGATGTACAGTGGGGGAAATAAGTATTTGACCCCTTGCTGATTTTGCAGGTTTGCCCACTTACAAAGAATGTCTATTTTTCCTCATCAGATGGTTATCAACTTTTATAAATTCATATGATGTGATTATCTGGAATTTTCTTTGGGATTCTGTCTTTCACTGTTAGAATGTACATATAATTAAAGTTATAGATCGTTGCATTCTTTGTAAGTGGGCAAACCTGCCAAATCAGCAAGGGGTCAAATACTTATTTCCCCCACTGTATGTGTATCAGACCAATTGTGTCCTTTTTCCAATGTTTTGATACTGTTTTCTTGCTGTTTAAACTTCAAATTGTTTTTTGTTTTTTTAAAACCTGAACTGTTCATGTTCATACATTCTGTCTCACTGTTCTCAAGGTGATTTGCATAAACACTAAGTAAAATTATAAATATGGAGCAGATTTGCCAGCCCTTTTCTAAAGGCTGTATCTGGACTACTTTAATTGTGAGCAAACCTTGGTCTGACCAAAACTTCTCAAAACCAGATCCGCATTATCACAACGCTAGCATCTGAATTACTCACTTGTATATTCACAACTATACTCAGATGGTGTATAAGACAGTCAAATGACTTTCTTTTTTACACGATTTCCGTTTGAATTGCTTTCAGGCAGGAAAACACACCACTAACCTTGATGGATTCTGATGTGTTTTCTTGCCTGAAACGTATATATGCCATGATTTCCCCCAGGGAAGAAGTTATTGGCAGCGGATCTTTAACATTTTTGTCACATGGCACTCAATCACAGCATCAAACAGCTTTGATCAAGGTTGACCAAATAAACTAATTCCCCTTTCAGTGCTTTTATGATGGGATGAGAATGCTGATCCAGTCAAATGGACATGTCAAATTCTAACTGCGGCTTTTACTCAGTATTCAGCTATATGAGTGCTCTTGGCTTAAAGAATCAAGGAGAATTTCTAACAGCTGGCTGAAGTAACAGCTATACAAAAGGGAGAAAAACTATTTGACGTTAGGAAACTTAGTTTTCATACGTGTCACAGTAGGTTAAATGTGTTGTCACTTTCATGAGGCACAAACTTACCATAACTCAGCAATAACAGAAAATTTAGTGTCACATAAATGAACAGGCTGATGCTGAAGTTCTTTATATACTTGAATGTCGGTTGCTTGTAGAAGGCAAAAGCTCATTCTTATGTTATCCTAGTTCTGAGTAAAATTACAGAGCTCACTTGTAAGAAATCTTCTGATTCCGTGCAACTAAGAGGACACAAAAACATCAACAAAACAGAAAGAAAATACAAGCTTTTTCGAAGGTTTTGTCATGCCAACAATGATAAAACTGGGTTTTATGGCATTAGATGTAGAAGACACAAAAACCTGTACAACTTTATGTACAGTCTATGAACCTCACAGTTTGTTAAAGATACATCTTACAAGGGTTAAAACTATGCAAACAAGTGGTAAGCATGTTCAGATATAAGTTTCCCTGTTTGTCCCTTTCGCAAACTTTCATTATTGAATAATTGTTCACATCTCTTTGCGTCGTGGAGTCATAGCACCCCTTTAATCCTCTTTTTCTCAGCAGACTTAAAAAGTGTTTTTTTGAAACCCTTCCCATTTGCATACATCCTGTCTGTGAAGGTGCTTCCCGTCTCTGAATGTATTTCCTGTTTTAAAGTAGAAGCAGAAGCTGTACAGGTACCACTGATGCTTGCAGATGTGTATAAAATACTCAAAAGACTGACTTTGATTCGTCGTTACAATAAGATGGTACTGATGTATTGACTTAAATAATACACAAATGTTGAACAAAATATACAGAAACAAATATTTTTCTTTCTTTTATTTTGCTTTACCATGTGATCAGGCTGATAATATTTTGGGTAAATTACACGCGTTACCATGACAACAGACAAACACCACTGTTGCCAAGTGACTTTCTGTATCCATGGAAATCTGGTAGTGAGGGGAACCTGATTGAGTCTTCATTTTCTCTATTATCTGCAGGATGTGTGTACTCCCCTTAAACAGCTCAAAACAGCACTGATGGGCTCAGAGCAAGAGGAACGTATGTCATGTCAGGCCATAACAGTATGGGACATTGATGCCATATGCCAGAAATAACATGCATCATGACATGGATCTCTGCCAGTACTGTGGATATGAAGCTCAGATGATTCCATTCACTTCTGTTCTTATCTTCAAGCATCTTACAAAGTCCTCTCTCTTTGTACAATTTAGAATATCATCTTAAGACAGATCATGGCTTTGTAAGAATCTTTGAGGATACATTAGCCTCTGAGGAATAGATTAAACTTTTTTCTCCTATTAAAATAGGGTCATGGTAAGTGAAATGAATCAATGATCAGTCCCATATCTCCATCTGGTGGTGAAGTTAAATTATTACACCTCTTTCAGGCAATTCAAATCTGCACAGGCAATTGCTTTCTCTCATTGGATTTGAACCAAAATGACATCATTGCTGCAGTAACAACATAAAAGAAATAGCGATTTCCTTGGATTCAGTTTATAGTTTGAATACAGTAGGCAGATGAAATTTGTGGTCCACTGTTGCTTCTGCAGCAAATCCAAACATTCATTTTCTGTACTGCTTCATCCAGGGAACTCAGTTGTCGTTGGGCAAGAAACCAGTTCATCACAAAGCCACACAGAAATGAACAAGATAGACAGGCACACTTTAAATTTAAGAGTTATTAATTAATCTAACATGGATGCTTTTGGACAGTTGGAGGAAGGCAGAGAGAGCCCTTTTTATACAAAAGGACAACATATAAACTCCACGAAGAGAGGCCCCTAGCCTTGGTTCAAACCTGGAACCCTCTTATTGCGGGGTGACACCACCATGTAGCCCTAATTTTAAGTAACCCCCACAAAATGAAAAAATCAGTTATTCAGATTATCAAAAACATGTAAGGCAACTACCTGAAGCCCAAATTACTCAGTGCTTGAGTCTGGCCTTTTAAAAATATCTACATTTTAAATTATCGATGAAAGAAGACATATAATTTCTCTGCAAATATTCTTTTTTGTGCTTCACCTAGATCATAATTGAAAATATTAGATGGTTTTAACTGCTGCGCCCCGCTTTCATTTAATAGTTTAGCAGCACATTTCACTATTTTTTCTAGTTGTTTTTTTCAATGTATCTAAAACTGTTTTTGTTTGTCTAAAACTGCTTTGACCAGGACTTTGCAAGAAGAGAGCTTATATGTCAATGGTTCATCCCTTTAATGCATGGACCCCTTTGGATCAAAAGACAGTTATGTAAATTTGGTAACTTTACAATGTCAATTTATTGTATGCTTTATTTTATTCTATGTAAATTCCTGTAAACAATAGCAGACATTTAACACATTCCACATTTCAAAATTATTGACAGTGTATTTTTGGGATTTGTAATAAATCAATAATCCAGTTGAGCTAATATAAATAAATGACAATAAAATTGATATTCAAAAGTCTGGCAATTCTTGACTATTCATGAAACTAATTTTAAACTCTTTCTGAGGACTATTTTACGTAAATTAGCTTGTTGTGCACATGGACAGACTCAACAGTATTAAGTATACAGAAAAATGCTTCTGTAATTCTGCTCACAAGTTAACTGATGACATGGAAGTCTTATGAGATAACAGGTCGAAAGATATTTTTGGTTCTCCAAACTGAAGTAGTCATAGATTGTGTCATGACCACTTCAGTTTGGATTCCTCTTTGGACTATTTGGTCCTATTTGTTATTGTTTTGTAGCTCCTTGTTACCATTTTGAGGGATTTTAGATGACTTGTCTGTATTTCTGTATATTAACTAAGAAATGTTAACCACCACAATGGAGGCTATTTTTCTATCTGAACACCAGAGCCTGTGTTCCAAATTCTTTCCATGCCAACAGAAGACTTGCTTTTGATCTACTCATCCCCATCATCCTGGTCTGTGTCCAGCAAGCAGGTACTGGCGATAGCCCTTGTCACCTGGTATGGGTCACAGTTTGCGGCGGGGCGGCGGTCCTCAAAGTAGCCTTTCCTTTCCTGGCCCACCTGCCGCGGAATGCGGATGCTGGCTCCACGATTCGCTACTCCGGCAGAGAAGTCATCAATGCTTGAGGTTTCACATTGACCAATAAGACGCCTCTTGTTGTCCTCGCCTCCATGGGGGTCGTACACTTTAATGTGCTCTTTGTGTTTTCCCTTAAGTTTCTCAATGGCCTGCTCAATGTACCTGTCACCGGAAGGTAAAGAGTTGGCTCCAACATTACGATGTTGAGGAGTGGCTGGAATAAATTCTTTACTACTTGTTTAACAGTAAGAAATGTAAAACTGAATACAATTAAAATGTATTCTATATGTTCAATTTGAAAAGAAACTCACTGCAGCCCTTCTTCTTCCCTCATTCGCCTGGTGCTGAAATTGGTGTGACAACCAGCACCGTTCCAGCTGCCTGTCATTGGTTTGGGGTTGAGTGTTGCCACCACTCCAAAATCTTCACACACACGATGGAGCAGGAAGCGTGCCACCCACAGATGGTCGCCCATCTCAATGCCTTCGCATGGGCCCACCTGGAACTCCCACTGAAATCGGTGAAGGCAGATGTAGAGTGAAGGCAAAATGCGACACACAATGAGAATAACACTGATCAGTCTGATCCCATGATAAAAGAAAAGGAACAGACGGGACATTACCTGAGATGGCATGACTTCAGCATTGGTGCCACAGATCTTAACCCCAGCATAGAGGCAAGCCTTGTAGTGGCACTCCACAATATCCCTTCCAAATGCATTGTCTGCACCCACTCCACAGTAATAGGGACCTTAATAGGAAGCCAAAACAGAAATCCTTCAAGACTGAGTACATGTTAAATTTGTGCAAACATGATTTTGCTTTCACAACAGGAAGCTCAGGTCAGAGTCAGTGTGCAAAGTGAGGGGTCGTAACTAAAGAGGCTCTTGATTTGTTACTTAATAATGTTCTGCAGACAGAAACTGATTACAGATTTCTGAGGTTCTGTTTCAACTGCAAAAAAATTGGGAGACAATTTGTTCACCTTGGGGGGCTGGGTAGCCATTCGAGGGCCAGCTGAAAGGGTATCCATCTACTCCCAGCAGCGTGTACTCCTGCTCCATACCGAACCACAAGCATTCGTCTCTGACCTCCTCCATCACCTTGTTGCAGCTCGCTCGATGGTTGGTTTCTGAAGAGGAGAAGCAAAAGACATTACAGCTTGTCTTTTCAGACATTCCTGATCAAGACCCGTGCAGCAGAATGTGAACAAAAGCGAAAAAAAAAAAAAAAATTACCAGCAGGTAAGCGGTTGTATTTGAGGACCTCACAGAGAACCAGTTTGTTAGGGTCGAGCGTAAACGGATCCCTGAACATGGAAACTGGAATTAGGTACATGTCGCTGTTGGAGCCCTCGGCCTGGTATGTGCTGGACCCATCGAAGTTCCACTCTGGAATATCTGGCGAAAATGAAAATGATGGACAAGAAAAGCATTGAAGTTTATCTTCCAAGGTCAAAACTGGATCTGTAAAATTGTGTGTGTCTGCGTGTGCATGAGTAGTTAGTGTGTGTTTGATAACATCCCATGTATGTTCAAATGTAATCATAACTTTTCCCCGTGCAATCAAGATTTAATCCGTGGATTTATTGTCTCAGCCTCCCACTGTTCACTATATCAGAGGATATACCTTTTAAATAAAATTTGAAGTAAAAAAGGATTTATTTGAAGGATCACATGGTTCAAAGCAATGACAAGGTAAATAAAATCAATGAAATGTTTCACAAAATACTTCAACAGGATGTTCAATTCCTGAAATGTGCCCAAATGAGGGAGAAGGTTTGCACGATTAGCAACAAGTACTTCCATCCAAATGATTAAATAAATTGTTGGGTCAGACCCAATGATTAATTTAATCAAATTTTCAGTTTGTGGGTTTCACGTGAAATTATGTATTTGAGTATGTCCACATCATAGCAGGTGTCTGTTCAGACATGTTATTCAGCAACTGTCTTCTTTAATTAATTAAAGATATCCATGTAAAGTGGATCATCTTTTGTCCCTCAGCTTCAGTATAGGCTGACTCCATGTAAATGATAAAGATTGTGTCCAGGAGCATAAAGATATTATTTGAGCCGTATCTGTGATCAGCATATGATAAGTATACAGTTTTTGTTTCCAACTTTATCATTTTAAAGCATTAAATAGATCCCTATAACCAAGGGTAACAGAATGTGTGCGAATTTGGAAATGGGACAGAAGATCTTTTGAAAAGAAATCTGGTAAGTTTATCCATTAAGTGAATGAGGAGTTTTGCAGAGGGACAGCTAAAACAGGCTGACCATGACTAGGACATAGTGGTTCAAAAGATTGCTATTTTTGCTATCTTAATAATTTTCTGACTTTTACGAAAGAAAATGAAAGATGAAATCTCAGATCCTTAAAGACATGTAAAACATTATTCTAACCCATTGCTGTGCAACCTAAAATGTCATTTAAAAATGAGGAATTGTACCATTTATGCTTTTTGGCTCTAGGTCCAGAGTTCTTGTCTTGTTCCGGAGTCCCTCGCCTGTACCGTCGATCCAGATGTAAGTAACCTGGCAGTTCTTGCCCTGAGCCAGGTTCATGTACTGCTGACGCACAACCTTGTTTAGACTGCTGCTCTGTGATACTGACGCCATGTTCACCTGCAAAAAGAAGGGTCTGCCAGCAATAAGAGATGACAGAGGTTACTTCATTATTTTATACCTGATCAGGTTTCCTTACTTCCTTTCTTGTTTTGTTTCATTCTTTGCTTCTTGTCTTTCTTTCTATCAATACTATCTTTTCAAAAATTACACCAGGAAATCAACGTCATATGTGGAGCTTTGTGGTACCTTATTCCTGTTAGCTGTTCTGTCAAACAACATTCCTTTTCTAGAACACAAAAGTAGGTGAACAGTTTCACCAGCCGTTTCTGAATGACAGCAAAACTCCACAGTGCACCTTGTACATTATGTTTTATCTCTGCTCCTCATCACCACAGTTCTTACCTCTGTAAGATCTGTCTTTTAATAATTTTTTAAACCACTTATCTAAACGTGACACTTTTCTCTCAGAATTACAGCATTTAAAAAGTATTAACTATCATTTAATTTCTGGTCTGCAAAACTTAACTCTCCATCTTTAACGTTAGTTTTGTAGAATAAAAGCTAAAGTGTGATGTCACAACTTGTGTGGAGCTAGTTATTAGTCATTAGTAAGGTAAACCAATTATTTTTTTCCAGACAGCATCATTGATAATAGTCCAAGTTCCCAGTAACTTTTACCATATTTCTATTTTCTTTTTGTCCCATATTTATTTGTTTGTTTGTGGTATCAACATGGTATTTTGACACCAACACACATCACATACATACATAAAACATAGTTACTTTACATACAGCAAATTTCTTGCCTTCGTCCTCCATTTTCATTTAACTGGTTAAATCCACTGCAATTTAAATCTCTAAAGAAAGTTAAAAACTTTCAAACTTGTTCCTGTTTACACTGCTGGTCTGTTCAAATAGCTTATACAGCATCAGTTCACTAAAGAGTCAACAATCAAAGTGGAAAGAACTGTAGTTTGTTGAGTAAAGTGATATCAAGTATGCCAAGTGTATTTGGACTTACTGTGTGACAGAAGGCTTCCGGTGTCTTCTTGTAGGGACAGTTCCTTGACTGACGATCCTGAACCTGTGGTGCTAAGAATGTAAACAGTTGTGTTGATGACATACACACACGTCACATTAGCTACTGACTATATGACAGTTTATTGGCTCTCTGAAGCTGTAGGTGTGGCTTTTGGAACCTTATTAGTTTTCACTTCGTACAGTGTTGTTTTCCTTAGAAAACAATTATCAAAGCCAGCAAAATTAGCACAAAAAGTGTTGATATGGTCCCTCTCTTAACAGTGAAGAAACAACTAAAGCAGTGACATGTTAAAGACATGTTACACTGGTGTCATACTCAAAGCATCGAAACGTTCCCTAGGCCTAAATATTTCCAATGTGTCACTGATTTCCCCACAATCCGTCAAATCTAACGCTCATCTGAGTGAACAATCAGCTCCCATGACAGATAGACTGATTACTGAACACCCACCTGAGCAGCAGAGGCCATCTGCTGATAGTAACTGACGATTGTTTGCTGAGCGGACAGTTTTGCAGCTCACTGAACACAATTAGAGACAAGATGCTGCTTGTATGTTTAGTTTCCGTCAGATTAGCTGTACTGCGATCAGGCAGGGGGGCAGAAATTCAACAACTCCTACAGAAAAAGGATTAGTCGCATACTGAACGTACACGTAACGAAGGGCCACCAGGGACCCCAAAAGTAACAAACCCCATAAGGGTAAGATCTTTGGTTTTCTTTCAGGAACCTTGATTTAAAAAGATACGCTCATTTTATGTTGAAATACCATGACAACGTGATCTTCCGATGTTTATATAACCCATTGAATTCATTTTAAAATTGACTGACAGCATCATCTGATGTCAAAAAGAGAAGAAAAAAACCCCCAAACGCTGTATTGTAAATCAATACTGGCATGGACCATTAGGTGTATTTAGTGAATAAAAAAAACCCAACAACCTTCAGTTTTCTGCTTTGAATAAAGGGATTTTGTCTGAGATCTTCCAGAACAATTCACAAACCAATTTCTGATCATCCTTGAACATTTTTCATCGCCATGACAAATCTTTCTTTTATTTGTATTCGTCCTGTCACAGGTTCAGTGCTGTGGTGATTAAGATGAAAATCTTTCCATTATTTTACTTTAGGTCCTCCTTGACTGAAACAGAATCAGGTGAAAAGGGAACCACACAATTTTGAATTGACGGATTTACATTTCAGGTGGACTAACACTGAAATCTCTAAAATCAGTAAAATCCAAATGTGTTGTCCTTTGCCATGTAAAGGGCATGGTGTGTTTCATCAGTCACAATTTTGGCAAGAATGAAGCACAACCTTTAGCTCAGCTTGTCAAACCAGCTGCAGCACAAAACCTGTTTGACGTGTACTTTCCACTTCTGAATAATGTTGGTTACTGTAAAGGGTGCTCTTCTCATGCTGATGGGAAGCAACACTTCGTTTTTAATGCCTGCATACACTTCTCATCATGATTTGTCATCACAGATCACAACTCACAAAGCCGTGACATGTCTTTGCTAGTGCTTCCTCAACCTGTTATACAGGAATTGAAAAAGATAAAGGCCAAGGTTACTGCAAAGTTCACCTTACACAAAAAAGATCACATCTGTTTGTTGATACACCTCATTCTAAATTAAATTTTGTGCTGCATATCATCCCCCCACCCCCATTAACCTTTCATTTTTTAATCTCCGTGATCTTTCTTTCAGTTTTGAAACTGAGAGCCAAATCAAAGACTTGCTTACATCACCGCTAAATACTTGACCGACAGTCTCATTCAAAGCTACTTGATAATCCACATTCCTTTGCATGTTTTTTGCTGTATCTTTCAAGCACCTGTTATATTTAGGATTGCCAACCCTCTAAGAAAAAGATAATTATCTAGAAATAAAGGAGAGATACATTACTTGAGTGGGTGTGTCTATTCACTGAGTTTTGGTCTCACGTGAAAACATCTTGAGTTATCAACCTCTCCTTTGAAACAATTGTACCAGGGCACCAAGAATGAAAATCATTCCATTTCATCATGTCTTTATATCTTGATATGTGAACAGAACATTAGAGGTTGTATCATCTAACTTAGCTTGTGCTGTGATTTTAGAGATTTTATTGCAGTGCCAGTTGTAAGCCAGAATATTAGACATCTATGGCCTAATTGCCAAATTATTGTTATTGAGAACATTTTTAAATGTTCTCTGGCTTTTTGTATTGGTTTCACACTCAAACTGACATTGAGAGCTGACCATTAAATCTAGACAAATTTTACTTTGGCTGCTAATACCAGTCCTGACTCTTGACAGCCACAAAGAAATGTCTCCTTGTTTATTGTCATTACACTGTCTGACTATAATTGTTCATGGTCTTGTGTTAATTTCCTTACAGTAATGGCATCAATATAACTTTGGTAGTTTGCAATATGTAATGAGGCATCCTGGCATTTGCTTTTTCAGCAGGGTCATAGCTTTCGTTGAACAGAAATTTGAGGCGTAAGTGTAACCACTTACTTAGAGGTTTGGAATCTGTCTGATGTTAGACTTTTGAATTGATAAATGGGTTTAATTACTTTAAGCTGAGAAATAGATGCAACTTCCATGGGTTACTCACACTGGTGAAAATTGATTTATTTGATTCATTTAACTCCCACCTCATTGATGTAATTCTTTTTATGGCATTTTTTTCTTTTTTCATTGATGTGTATGCACATTTCAAGACAGAATTAAATAGATACATAGATAAATATCTAAAAAGTATAAATAGATTAATAGTTTTTGCTCTCCCATAATGTTCTCAAAGCATTGGAAAAAAAGACACAAGACAGAAATCATAGTGAATAATATATCCAATGATTTGTAAGTCACAGAAATGAAGAGTTCAATGCCAAACTGCACAGCTTTTGTAGATCGGAGATCATTTAAATCAAAGGTAAGGTGAACTCGGTCTGACATGCTAGTTTTCAGCAAGCGTCGGTCAGTGTCGGTCTCTGCCCTTCGTTAGGCTTTCCTGACGATACGCCCCATCTTCCTCAGGTCTCTCTCTCCTCTGTTGGTCCTCACCGGCTGGCTGCTTGATCTCCACACTCCCTGACAGACCCGAGCACTGATGAAGAAAAACAGGAGAATTAGCAAGAAAATAAACCATTACAGTTCTGGAAAGAGTGAATAACTGACCATACAGCACAATATTTAATTTTAGAACACCGGGAAGGTCTGTAACCGCTCATTTAGAATATCTTACACAAGCATTGGCTTGAAGTGACTTCTTGGAAATCGCATATCTTCTTTATTTCAAAAGAAGTTTTAGTGAGATTAACATTTCTACAATCTCAGTGCCACATGAGTTCAAATCTTCTGGCTGTTTTAGCTCATTATATTGCCTGTAATACATAAACAAAACCTCTAAGCATGCTAAAAAGTGTTTAAAAAAAGCAACTTATTTTTAATTGGATTATTTTAATTTCTTGGACCTCAAGAAAATTTGCGAAATTTTAGTCTTACACATAAAGATTCAGAATTGAAGCAATGGGTTTTGTTTCGTATTGCTGAGTCTTTTGAAGGTTTGAGACTTGAACAAAAAAATATTTTTCTGTTGCTCTGAGGGTGTCTGAAGTCAACAGAAAGTGTTGAACACTTTCTGAAAGATTTCTGTTATTATCATGTTGTTAACTGAAGCAAAAGCTGTGTAGAAAAGATGTTATTTCTGTCGTATGGCTCAGGAACAGAGGACTCAAATGCAAGACCTGACAC
>JABUIW010000124.1:641300-759047 GCA_013363375.1 Menidia beryllina
AAAACAAGTAAAACAAGAAACACATCTAATCAGGACTGCCCCTGACAATTTCTCCTTGTTATATTGATGTGTTGACATGGTCTTATCTGTGCACATCTGCAAAACCTTAAAGCTTCCAACTACAATTGTTTAGTCACAATTTTGATTAAATGCTGTTTTTCTCAAAAATGTGAGAACAGAGTGTAAGAAAAGAGAAGCCTAAACCCAGTAGACAGAAAGGCATGCACTTCAACTTCATGCAGTGAAAATTTTGTCAGATTGTAGAAAAATATTGACCAAAAGTAACAAAATGCTATCTTAATTTTTTTGTGAAATAATCCTGAATGATTTTATCTTGTCAGGATTGTTAAAATGTTCATGTGTGTGATGTTACATCTATCCCCCCTTCTTAGATAACCGGTAAAAAAGATATATATTTTTAAAAATTTACATTTTTGTGGTGACATGTGGTGCTTAGTTTTGTGACTAAAGTCAGTTAGTCTTAGTTTATATGATGGTTCTGGATTTCTTTTTCCATTTCCTCTAGGTCTGTTCTTTTTAATGCGAAAATCCAAAAACAGAATTCATGACATTTTATTGAGTCCACTCATCCAAGCTCCTACTGCTACACACCTGGGGCGCAGCAGAGGTCCGACAGCACGTTTGCGGGGTTTGGCGCTCTGCCTCCGGTACTGCACGAAGCCGCAGATCAGTTCGTGCGCGATCATCACGTACAGCAGGAAGATGAGCACGGCGGGATCCATTCAGCCTCTTCACAAAGGAACGCTCCAGATGTCTCCGCGCAGGGTTTCATGCAGAATGCAGAGGTGGCCGATGCTGATGGTGAGCGGGAGGAGGAGGAAAAAGAGGAGATCCTTGTGCCCAAGATGCCTCGTGTCCACTCCAACTTCGGGGCACTACAAGTCGCGAGACACGTCGACTGCCCATGCCATCACACCATCCCCCCAAAATCATCTGCTCATTCACGAAAAATCATTTCCCCTTTGTATTTCCTTTTCCCTCCCACAGTAACAGACGGGAGTCACAGTGCAACAGCACAGAGGGGACATTGGAGGTTGTTGCCGTAGCGACGCGATCGTTGCTAAGGGCATGATGTCATCCTCCTCCTCACCAGTGAAAGATTACCAACAATTCATGCCGACACTGGGTGTGACCATGGACTCAGCAGATGAGTGTTGTCCAGGACTCAAGTTTATCCACCCAAAAAGACATTATATTTTGGATCAGGATGATCTTACCTTTGGGTAAAAAAATGAAAGGCAACATAAGTGATTTGACCTCGTTTATTGATCTTCATGGCTTTGCCCATACCTGATTAAAGACAGAGTGAAAATATCACTCCAACACATTCAGTAGAATACATCTGCCAGTCATTTTCTAGGTTCACACATTATTACATCTGTATTTTGTCACAGCTTTGTTTCAACTTTCCATTTTCAGTCACTAAGAGGAACTACTTACATTAGTTCACAAACAACATTTAAAGATGATTGACATAATGATCAGTCACATAAGACGCAATATAGAAACATTTCTGCTTTCTTAGTAAATAAATTTACCTGGAGGATTGTATCAAAGATGTGCCGGTAGACTCAGACATCCACTCTTAATGATTCATTAGGATATCGTTATTTTCCGATAATGATTAATCAATCATGGTGACTGTTTTGTTCATGTGCAATTCAAGTAACTCTATAACAGTTCACAAAGACCACAACATGCTGCATTATTCAGTGGATAAGTTCATGCTTGTTTGAGCTAAATATTGATAGCTGATAACACCTATAAATACTCTTTAGACTTTTTTTCTGAAACTGCTGGACCATTATTATGTGTACACAACCAAGTTGTATACTGTTCTTCAACAATTTCTAACCACCACTGCCTGGTGGAAAAATAATTGTATGTGTAGCATTGAATACAAATGTAAGATTTTTGTAGTTTTTTTCCACAGTAAGTGGTGAAACTCTGAAAAAGAAAAATCTTAAAATGTTATATCACCTGTTGAAATTTGAAACGTAATATTTTTCTTATCATATCCTTCGTTGACAAATCTTACGAAGGCTTCGAAAGCTAAACATTAGCAATGAGCTTTCCTCATTTTCAGAATATTGATTTATTGAATATTTGATACATCCTCTCTTCCACCAGATTAAATTCTATATATGTCTGTGTGGCTTCATCATCAACATATCCAACCTCAAAACGGAAATTGTTTTGTTATGTCAGATGCAACAGTTGTTTGATAACTATTTACAAGACAAAATCTGCTATAAGTGTTCTTCTACAAAGTTATTTTTGGACCCATGACCTGTCTCTTGTATTTTCCCCATTTTGCTGTTGGATGGAGGTGACTGTGCCCACGATGGATGAAAAGTTACTCTGACTTCTATCCACAGCGCGTCTAATCTCTGTCCTTCTGACTTCTTTCTGTCCACAGAAGGTTCCGCCAGATCTGGGGCCATTGATTATCAGCCTTTTCTATTTTTCCTGAATTGCGTGTGTGTGTATGTGTGTATTAGCATGTGCATTGTATGTACGTGACAGGGTGACACAAGCAGTTCTTCTGCTGTGGCATCCCCTTAATTTCACATAGCCCTTTTTCAGTGGCAAGTCAATCTTCTTCGTTTCAGGCTACTTGGCTCTGCCTGACATCCACAGAGAGCTGTAAGAAAAGATATGAATAAGACTGTAAGCACACCATTTATATTTCCTAATAAAAAGGACAAACTTTTATCTTTTTATTGAAAGGGCAAACATCTCTGTATTGCAATTATAACATCCTCAAAATCAAGGTTTTTAAAAATGTTGAAAACAAATATTCATTTTCAAATGAAGTCTCAGTTCCACATCTAAAATGGCTGTTGATGCTGAAGTCAGCAAGGTCTGTATTTGACTTGATTTTCATATAATTGAGGATTATTTGCAAACTAATGAGTAATCCTCAGGGAAAAATTTGTGCGGAGCAAATCAAATGGAATCATACATATTTATACCGTATGTATTTTTTTATCACATGTATATATATGGAATGTTAACCACAGATTTTTGCACCCTCTTGTGGTCAAATAGAAGACAATTTTGCCTTTCAACTTTATCAACTTTTTTCTCACAATAACTTTTGAACAAGTAAGAATAAGCGGTTTGGACAATGAGTAAATTAATCTATTCAGAATATTGTATCTACATCAAGTAAAACAAAAAAAGATCCAATCTAACAAGTGTGGTGATGGTAACTCACAGAAACATCATTGAACCCGGCTTCTACTGGATGATTCTCTGTTCTCTGTGGAATTGCCACGTGATCGTCCTGAAATATATATATATGTATATATATATATATATATATATATATATGTCTGTTAACTAGGCAGCTGTATAGAGCTGTATACAGTTTAAGTACCAGATTTAACTCACTGTGACATCTGATCCATAAACTTCATTTGTAATACCACGAACAACTGAGGATGACGATGGAACAGATGTTGAGTTAAACCTCTGTTTTGTTCGCAGGTAGTAGATCAGGAGAGCAATCAGGGTTCCAATCAGTAGCAGGACCACAATCACTGATGCTGCAATCCCTCCTGCGTTGTCTCCCTTTTTTGAAGCTGAACAAAAGATGTAGAGTAGTTTAGAAAAGAGAAAAAGAATATGAATCTAAAACACTATCTAAGAGGAACAACTGTTTTTCTTTGAAAAATGTCAAAGAAAATGCGCATGCAGAAACTGAAAACATTCGACATCCCCCGTGATTTATCAGGTTGTAGAACCGCCATTCCAGGAAGGCTTTGAAACAATCTGAAATAGTAGTAGAAGTCTTTTCAACAATGCTGATTCAGTTCAGCTTTCTGTACAGCCCTCTTCAGATTCCAACAAACATTAAATCAGATCTGGGCCTTGCTTCTTCTTTTTTTCAGACACTCTGTCATAGAATTGGTACTGTGTTTGAGATCATCGTCGTGTTGCATTATCTCTAGTTTTATCAGTAACCCAGTTTAAGCTGCTGGACGGACAGTCTCAAATTCAGCTGTAGAATACTTTTGTATACAGAAGAGTTTTTGTGGTTTCCAGGTACAGAAGCTGCAATACAAGCCAAACTCATAAGCACCAAATAATCTGTCCTGAGGATAAATATTATGGAAACCATTTGAAACCACTTGCATGAACCATAATATTTGCTGTACAATCCCAAACTTCCATCCTTACTTGAATCTGTGGCTTCGTTGGCACAATTGATACCGATCGTGTATTCAATGTCATCCAGAGCAACAACCCCAGACGTTCCTTTGATTCCTTCAAAGACAATCTGTTGACAGCAAATACAAAAACACATTATCCAGATGACTGCAAAACATGAATGACGTGCATAAAGAAAGCAGAACAAGGGATGCAGGGATTTCTGAGGCCTGACCTGGTACTCTTCAGTAGATGTGATGTTAACATCAAAGCGTGTCCACGGACCCCGCAGCTCACTCACGTCCAGCAGCTGATGGAGACTGCCCCCCGAAAGTCTCCACACCTTCAGCTGTTTGTCGGCTGCACGCATTGTGAAGCAAAACACGCAGCATCACACATGGGCCGGGAAACCCCCAAGAAATGATCTTTCAATATCCGTTCTTACATGAATCGGGTTTGTAGGCCCAGAATCTCAGACAGGTGCCTTTGGTCGGAGGGAGGTGGGGACTTAACAGCTGAGCATTTTCATTGGCCGCTGTCCTATTGCTGCTAGGAAAGAAGATGAAGTGGCCTGAAGAGAAAAGATAACAAGGCAGTCATTTAACTTTTAACAATCAGATAGAGCTGTTGCAGAAAAAGAGCTCCCTGTCGATGTTTTTATTTCTTGTTTCACCTTTTTCTGTGCCCAGAGTATGGTCTTCAGCTGGAGTGGGGTAATGACGCTCTTCTTCATGGCTTGTTAGCTCCCAATCCAGTTTGTCCACTTTGGTGTTCTGAGTATTGCTCCAACCGCACATCCCTTTCTCCAGGCTGCACTTAGAACCTGGGACAGTTTGAATGAAAGTGTACACAAGCATTAAATAAATACATAAAGTAAGCATGATATTCTACTGGCTGCTATGACATGTTTGTAAGCTCTGTTCACTGGTTTAATTAGCATAGTGTAATTGTTGAAATTAGAATATTTACTGAGTCTGGTTCTTTTGTTTGTTGCACAAGTTTCCGGTGTTTACTTTGAATGAGTATTTTTGTTGTTATTCTTTTGTTGTATTGCAGTAATATATATATCTCTTTTAATATTCACAGTCAAAATTAAATCAAATGAATGAAAAAACCATACCATTATTTAGCCTCACAACTCAATTACAGGGCCCACTGCACATTGATTATTTAGTTGAGTATGGTCACATTTTAGCTAATACGTCAGGCAAATGTAATTTTAGCATAAATCATGGATCAGCAACATTGAATTAGTTGTTTATTTTGGAATAATCTGAACACTGAGTTACTGTGATTATGTAGATGAATACACACCTTCATCTTTACATGGGTGCAATGATACGAAGATATCGTCTACCGCAACATGGGTGTTTTTGCCTCCGCCTCCAACCACCTCAAATTCCAACTGTGGAGCAAAAATCCCCATTATCAGTTTAAATAACAAACATGAGTTCCTTTTTGTGAAGGGCCTGTGTAATATGTGGGCTGCATGAAAGTTTGCTTGTGTAAATAAGTGCCCCTTTATAATTCAGGGACTAAAACAGAATTTATATTTGAATGTTATTAAGCAGTTTATGTAATAAGTTTAATGAAAAAAAGCGATGAAGAAAAAGGGCAATGAACCCTTATTCGTGTTCATAACAGGCCCCATGAGAGGTCCATAATTGCTCTGGATGTGCTCTTCAGCCCCCACATTGTACCTGCCAGTCCACAAGGCCGCTTGAGATGTTGCCGTTGCCATGGCGCCAGATATCTCCTTGATTCAAACTGTCAAAGAAGATCTTTACCCGCTCTCCCTCTACAGGCTTCATGTACACAGTAAGAGAACCTGACAGGTGGACAGGCAGGAAGTTTAGGTTCACCAAATATTCTCACAGTCATGAAAGAGAACTACGGCCTCTTAATTCTTAGGATTTGCCCCTTAAATCTGATCGAGTTTGACCTTACATAAAGAACAGCACACTGAACTCTTCTGTAACCAGTGTGTTCTTGACTCAAATGTGATATATGAAACTTTACATTAAACAGCTTTATTTTTTACAATGCTTCAGCTTTCTGTGTGTGTTGTGTGCATAAAAGGTGCCGCACCTGGATTTTCTCCTCCCATATGATACCAGAAATGTAGACACTCTGTGTTTATGATTCCTTGACGAACGGGGGAGGTGAGGATTGCGGTGGCACCAAGGGGGAGGATGGTTGCCCCTGTGTTGACCATCATGTAGTAGCCTGAACACAGAAGAGACATGGAGGATCAAATGTATCAATTTTACAGTTTGGCTAAATACTCAAATATTACTTTTATGAGATGAGACTGACCCATTTCAGTCTCCAGAGTGTGGTCAGTTTTGGGTCCAGAAGCCATGCTGCTGTGTCCACTGCGGTGGAGCCAGTTAACGTTACCCTGGCTTCTGTACCCACACTGCTGGCTCTCAAAGGAACATATTCTTGGTATGGAACAGGGACCGTCCAAGAACATCACATCATCGATAGCGACCCGACCGTCAAAACCTGAGCGAACCGCTTCAAAAATCAGCTGTTGATAGGTCAAAGTTTGGACAAGGTGACTTCAAAAGGAAGATAACATTGCAAAAGCAATTTTGGTATTAGAGGCTATAGATCATAGGGATTTATTTGCTTCACCACATGGGGGCAGAGTTACAATTCACCTGAAACTTTGTAAGCTGGTGGGGTACTGGACAGTGGGCTTCATGCCACATGTTGCCATGAGCGCCACTGCGGGTCCACAGGACGATATCATAACCATGTTTATCCATCAACTTCACATTCAAAATGCCTAGGTTGGTTCAAAATGTGGAAAACAACAGGAACCACGTGATAAGACACTAAAAGTATTCAAAATGTTTTGCTGTGTTTCAGATAAAGAAACATTGACATTGCCATCAACATGTGGTCACCTGTGTCTGGCCCATAGAGTTTGTAGAAGAAGGTTAGGCAGTAATCTGATTGACCCGGCGGCAGTGGAACTGAAATCAAGCGCCCAAATGCACCGCGCAGAGAAGGACTCCACATATCCACAGCAAGGCTTCTGCCTGAGCATAAACACAGAAGTAGGGCATGAAAATTTAACAGTCATGCAACACACATAGACTTAAGACAACCAAGACAAGAAATTTTAGCAGATTCCTTAAATGATTCCCTAAATGTAAGGAAAATAATCTGGCAAAAGTTTAGTGTGTTTTTTTCAGTTTTTTTTTACTTAAGATTGTATTTGGAATGTTTTAATTTCAAACTTAAAATCAAAGGATAAACTGGAATTAATTTTGCTGGAATAACTACAGCTGAGAGGCGACAACCCAAAATCAGAAGTTGTGACCCCCCCCCAAAAAAAACCGACCAAACTTTAATGATTTGGGGTTTTCAATATATATAGATTAAAAACACAGAGAAAAATCAATACATTTTTAGATAAATAAATTGAAATTGAATTGAATTAATTATCGTACCAACGCCGATGGTGTGGTCCATCCCACTGAGAACTGTCCAGTCAAAATTGTCACTGTTATCCTGGTACCATCCACACAATCCATCTTCAAAGTTACACGACAGTCCTGGACCACCAAAAGGTAAAGAGTTCTGAGAGATGTTGAGGTCAGTTGAAATTACACAGTAGAGCTCACAAAGCTCACCAGTTGGCGCGAATGGAAAATACTGAGCATGACAGCTTGAGAAGCGAACATTCTTCACTTTGATGCTGGAGTGTGGATCGAGTTTCACAGCACGAGCTTCTAACGCCAGCTGGTAAAAGAGTAAGAGAACACAAAATAAATTAAAGGTTTCCTGATCAGTCCATCAACAGGCAATTGTTTGGCTGTTCGTTTTGACCAATCAAAAACCTATCCATCCATATGCCAACACCTATGCAGATCTTGTTTATCAGGATAACAGTCTGTCCAGATATTCTCAGACCTCTCTCTCCCAAGTCACATATCAAAGGGACAAACTTTGGCATTCCCAAGCCAGCCAATAAATAGAATCTCTCCAGCAAGTCCTAGGTCTGTTACACAGCATTCTTCTAATGGCACATGTGACACCTCCCCTTTTAAGCATATCTACCCAGAAACCTGTGCAACCTCAGGAGAAAATCTAACCCACTTCCAGCCCCTCCTGGCTCTGCAGTGTTTTCCTATAAAAAAGTCCTGTATTCAGCCAGTAGCTATTTATCAATATGTTGCGGGTTTGAACCGAGCTGAAATGGTAGCTTTAACTTTTGGCTCTGCTCTCTTTTAATCTCAACAGGGTCATGTTGGGTCCACACTAACAGCAGACCAATCCCTCTGTCAGTGTTCATGTTTTGTTCTACTCATATATAGGGAAATGGACCCAGACATACTGGAAGTCCTGCTCTTGTGGTAGTGATTCCCTCTCTGACTGGAATGGAAAATCGCTCAGGCCCAGATTTAAATTTCACCAAATCTGTAACAAAAGACAAGCCTGTTAAAACTCACTGTTGCCATCATTCTTGACTATGAATTGGTAGATTTAGTTTATTTTCATTTTGGCAAGGTTAGAGGAATTACAGAATGTGATAAACATACTATCGGAAAAGTGTTCAAATCTTCTTTTTGTGCCAGATTCTGAGTTACAGTATGTCCCTTCTCAAAAGAGTGCTTACTTTTTGACTGGAAACACTGCAAAGCAGCCAAGAAAAAAAAAATCCAACCTGGAAGCGATGTTTCCTGACTCCAATAGGAATATCAGCGTGATGCCAAGCTCCCTCTTCTGTTCCAGTCTTTCCACTGAACTCCCACAGTTTAGGCCCCATTCCCAGCAAGCTGTCTATCACCCTGACAGACAGCTCACCTGCAAAAAAACAAAAAAAGTTACACTTTATTTGTTTCCCCCTGGATAGAAGAAACATTTTTGGACACATTGGGCGTAATTTACCGATATGATCGGAGCTCCCATTGAGTGCAAAATCAAAGCTCATGTTACAGGCGGGACCGGTGGGGCCCAAGAGGGGGGTCCTGGTTTGGGCCTCAGTCTTCTGCTGGCCTGGAGCATCAGCTACATACAGAAATCCCTCCTCTAAGGGACGAACATTAAGGTGTTAATGAAATCAGTAATTAGTAGTGAATTTTGTAATAGATTGTGGTGTTTCTACCTTTGGCTGTGGAGTTTTCCTGCAGCCACCAACCTTGATTCCCAATACTGGTGTCAGTCCAGCCCAAACTACCCTCAATGTATGAGAAATCCCCTGAGTGGAAAAGACATTATGTAACATTTAACATAGATTCACTTAAACACATGGAAAAAATCCAAATAAATCTAAATACCAGATAAGGATTATACGTCCTCAGTAAAACTAAAAAGTATCAAAAGAGAGCTAAAAGATAAATTATTGAGCTTACATCTAAAAAAAATTGTAAAGAGTATAATTTGTACCTAATAAAATCCAAATTTCCTTTCATAAACAGTGATCTTATATCATAATCAGCATATTTGTCTTCAGCACCCCACACCATCTGTGTCAAATCCAACGTACCTATTAATATCAACTATCAATAAGATCATCAAATCTTTGGATGACCAAGTGACCTGGGTAGATGCACTCACCACATCTGGCCTCATCCTGTTCTTCTGCACAGTCAGGATGAAAGTCACACATCTTATCTGGTGTAGTGCATGGGTGCTTTGGGGGTGTGGGGAATTTTTCCAGGGTCTCATTTACTGTTGAAAGGGAGAATCTTGCATAGGTTTACGAAAACAGATATTTAATGTCTGTTCTTATTTCTTAAACATGCTGTGTGAAAAACATACTCGGAGACAAGCGACATTCAGGAGACAACACAATGCTGTCAACGGCGATACCTCCGTAGTCAAAGTCTCTGATTGCTGCCATTATCAAGATCTGCCGGAATTTTAACACAGAAGAAAGATACTTTACATTTTAAATCCGTCCAAACTTGTGACTTCAATTCCAACACCATGCGAAGTAAGTCTTAAAGCAAAATATCCAATTCAGCAAATCATTAGACGCATGTTAGGTTAAAAGGTAACCTCTAAATTGACAGCAGGTGTATTGTGGTCTGTCGCATTTGTATGTGTAGCCCACCTCTTGAGCCTTAAGCGGTCCTGCATTAAATGGAGTATCCATTAGGCAGAGATTGATCCATTATTTTTTATACTATCTTAACTCATGTGAATCCAAGCGTTTAATGGGGATTAGAAAAACTCATTAAAACTCAAATATTTATTTGAAAAAAGGGGGTTAATGCATTGCATACTTTTCCAAACAAAATGTAAAAAGTATGTTGATAGGAAACCGACTATACTGTGTCACCACTCACAATTCAGGTGCAGCAGTCGATTGAAAGCGCAAGCCTAAAAGTCTACATTTTTACTGTACAGGAAAACTCCAAAATAACTTTGTATTTTCTGACAGTCTCACCTGAAAGGGTGAGTCGCTTACAATCTGGACCTCAGCTTTCACCCAGATATCACCCAGAGCTCCACCTCTCTCCCACACAGGAGTGAGGTGACGGCTTGCCACCAACACTGTCAAACCTCCAGACCTTGGCCCAAACTGATGAGTATACATCACCATCTACAGCAAAATATATAGATTCCTTAAAATAATACAACCTCAAAAAAAAGGAAACTGCAATTGCTTTTTATTGCAATAAAATTTCTCAGACAGTAAAAAACACAAAGGGAAAACAAATTGGAAAAAAAAAGACTAACCTTGCATGGATGTGAACTATTGGTGGGCTGTAGAGGGGGACTTTGGAAAGAAGCCCAGTCCATTGATAGACCAGCATCAGGAACAGTGACATACAGGAAATAACCTACCACAATAACAATATAGAACATGGAATCAACACTAACCACAAAAAGTGGGGACACAGTTTAAATACATAAATAAAAACAGAACCAAATAATGAGTAAATCAACAGTTAATTCAGTATAGAATGTAGGAAACATATACATTGTTAGAAGTGAGACGTTTTACTTTTCCTTACAGTTACTTTCATGACAGAGTTTAAACGTAATGCCAGAAAATAAGAAAAAAAAGCCATTTATACAAATCCTTGGATTAATGAATGTTTCTTTCCCCTATTTCTTAATAGCACCTAAAGGCTTTTGTTCCTCCTGTATGTGTTTTTTTTTTACATGTAGCTGCTATCAAATTCAAGACAAGAGTAGAAAAAAGTAACACATCTCACTTTAACTTTTTACGAAGCATCCAAACTTCTGTCATATCTGTATGTCTGTAAAAATCTGAACGCCTAAAACACTACAAGATTTTGTCTTCATAAGGCAGTATTCTAAACATTATGTATAATAATAACAATGAAGTGGTGTAATCAAAACTTGGGTGGGGCAATAGTTTGAACAATGCAGTTGAAAATGTGAAAACAACAAAGAAGATGTGAAATCGATATACCTGCTGCAGTGTTGTTGGAGTGATCCCTGCCTGGGCCTTTCAGGGGATCTGATCGTGAGATCTCCTCCTGACTCGTTCTTATCCATTTCAGGCGAGAAAGTGACCTCAGGTCCCAATCACACAGGTCCTCCTCAAAGTCACAGCGGCTGTACGCTTCTGGACAAAACACACATAATTCACATCAACTAACAGCATCAACCGGGATGGATGGAGCTTCCCAGATGATGTTACCTTCACTGCTCAGGACGGCCATGAGTAGAAGTTTTAAGACTTTGTATTTCTAGTTAGTGTGACTAATTTACTCAACATCACATTAGAGGCCAATATAGTTAACGTGAAAGCTATACTGTTTGTAAAATTTACAAAAAAATCAACACTAAGTGATTTTTTGTTCTCAATTAGTCTTGCATTACAGTGCAATCTGCCAGCAAATCAGATGTTTGCTTTCTCACCACAGTCGCTCTCATCAGTTCCATCACCACAGTCATCGCTGCCATCGCAGAGCTGCCGCTGCTCCACGCAGCCCCCACGTGAACACTTCACCATCCCTTCTGGACATTCTGACCCAGGAAGTGGCACTGATGACATCAGAAGCAGGAAAAAATAAACAATCCTTAAGTTTGTGGCACTGTAAATGCAGCTTACAGTGTAAATACAACTGTCAGCCAACAAACTGTGTCAGTAGTGTTTAGCACTCAACAGATGACCGAAATTGCAAAAGATAAGGAGGGACTCACAGGGCAGAGCACAATCTAGGAACTCCAGCTGGTCTATAGCCACATCTCCTCTCCGTCCCTCTAGGCGCTGGGATTCGAGACGGATTCGAAAAGATGAGGGAATGCGACCAAGGAAGATGGTATCCTCCTTCCAGCCATGAATACTGGAGGCCTCAGGGCGCCAAATCACAGCCTCTTGATTGTTGTGATGAAGGATGGATGCCCAAAGAGGAGCAGAGCCCAGACCCGTGTGGCCTGTGATTTAACAAATATTTCAGTGAAGGAGAATGATTAAAATCTTGTATGAAAAGTGCTGCGTACACCTTTCAGAGAGGCTGGCCAATGAAGGCCGTGCACATGCGCTGTTACCTGAATCCCAAAGGAAATATCTGAGGCGGAGACGGCACGTTGGTGCAGACTGTTTCATCTCTGGAGATATGAAAACTGCTCTTTGAGGAGACTGTTCACTAACAGCACTCACTGCCATAAACCAACCTATGAGTTGAAAAATAAAAGTCCCGTTAGAATCTGTTTATCTTTGTCCGATTGTCAGACTGAAACCCAAATCTTGTTATCCACAACCAAAAACAATATGATTCAGTAAAGACCAGAACTAAGAATCAGTGGCAACAGGTTTGACAAAGTATAAATCCTGCCCAGAACTCAGAGTTCCACATTATTAAAGCAGTGTGTGATCATCTGACAGAGAATGGAAACAAAAGGCTCACAACACCCAAAGAAGCATTCGGGGATGTCCTTCAAGTAGCCTTCCTGAAGGCTAATATAGGTGATTATTAAAACATTAATTATAAAAATGGTAAATACTGTTTTTCTGTCAAAGCTTGAACACATTTCATGTTTTTTTCAATATATAAAAGAACTAAATTGTAGTTCATAGCTTTTCCAAAAAAAATGGTGCATGATCCATCCTCCTTATTTTACCTTCTCCTCATGTTTTATGTCTCAACACAATATGATATCGCTATATATCTATATATTTTTCAATGGAGTCACTTGAAAACCTAACGCACAGTTGTAGAGTACTAAACAGCAGCAACATCACTCTGTAGGTTTGGCTATTAAAAATGTATCATGTTTGTCTAAATATTTTATTTAGAATCCCCACTCAAAACATGTTTAGTGATTTTAAAATGTATTTAAAGATTCTTCAGAGATGACTCAATGATCAGGAAACACACAGCATGGAATAATATAGTACATCCATCCATCCATTATCAATACCGCTTAATCCCTGATGGGGTCGCGGGGGGAACTGGAGCCTATCCCAGTGGTCAACGGGCGAGAGGCTGGGTACACCCTGGACAGTCCACCAGTCCATCGCAGGGCCACACACAAGACATACAAGGACAAACAACCACTCACACCCACATTCACTCCTAAGGGCAATTTCCCCAATCTCCAATCAACCTAACATGCAGGTTTTTGGACTGTGGGAGGAAGCCGGAGAACCCGGAGAGAACCCACGCAGGCACAGGGAGAACATGCAAACTCCACCCAGAAGGGTCCTGGTTCCCCCGGGATTCGAACCCAGAACCCTCTTGCTGGGAGGCAACAGTGCTAACTAATATAGTACAGACCAATGAATAATATTTGGAAGAATTATACAGGAACTAAGAAATAAATCCATTCATTTGGTCACGGAAGGCCTATTTTTCTTTTTGCTTATTGGGCTGTTAAGAAAAAAAGAAGGAATAAGCACTGCATTGTTCCTTTTGGTATTTGCAAAGAGAACAAAAGCACCTTTTGATACCTGTGGCTGTGCCGGTGGTATAGTCAGAAGACGGCCCGCTGTCAGGCAGCCCGTCCCCTCTCTGAAGTCTCTTCCAGGTGTACACTTCATTTAAGGACTGGTCAGTCCATCCACACATTCCGGCATCCTCAAAGTCACACTCAAAAGCTCTTCCTCTGTAACCTTCAGAGGGTTGGAATGAAACACTTCACTGTTTGTATGAGTAAAACCACGTGCAGAGGTAAAGAAAAAATGTAATGGATATAAATCTTTAAACTCACCACAGTCTTGCTCATCACTGCAGTCAGAACAATCACACACAAAATCACATTTTCCCTCAGGGGTCTCACACCGGGGAGCCCAAGAACAAGCAGCTGGGTGACAGAACAAAAAGACAGAATAGATAGTTTTATGTGATCGCTGTGATGGCTGAGATGTATGTATTTATTCATTCATTCATTCATTTACATTTATTGTTATTTATTAATTCATTTCTATTTATTTTAATTTATTCGCATATTTGTTTACATGTTCGATTGCTGTATTTGGGGTAAAAATCGACAACAAAATATAAACAATAAAAAACTCTTCTGTTTTGAATCCAGCATCTTGACGTGTAGTAATCTTATTAACAAATGCATTCATGTTAAAAAAAAAAGTCTAAATGTATAAAAATAAGTGTTGTATTCAGAGAATGAGCAGTGGAATGGCTGAAGAAGAAATCAGTATTGCTCTATCTCTTTATTGTTTGCTCAAAATCTCACAGATGACTCAGCCTCAACCTCTCTATCAGGGTGCATTACCATCAAAGATTTACGACCCAGTTTACACGAACTGGGCTCAAAGGCCAGAGAAGGAATCCAGTTAAGAGCTGCAAAATGTCATCCGTCCAACCAAAGGTCTCTGAGTAATACTTTGCGCTTTACTGGCCAAACTTTCGGAAATTGTACTTGACATCCGGCACTTGTATTTCCACACTTCCTGAGCGCATCTGCCTCCCTCCAATAAAAAAAGAATGTACTGATCATAGTCCAGAAATTAAGATAAAAAGGTTTATGCTTTTTATTGATTTGAAATTGTCAAAAGCAAGCACATACATTCTATATGTACATTTTTTCACGTTAATTTCAAATGTAGAATTTGGGAAATTTTGCCAAATAACTAAAAAAAAAAACTATTTTTAACAGGATCCAAGCTAGCAAACGCATCTGACAGTGTGGTTACAGAATACTTAGGGATGTAAACAACAAAGGTGATTCCTAACTTTAAAGATTTTAAAAAATGTTCTACTGCTATTTCTAAAGTGGTTAAGGGTATGGTTCCCATCTACTTGAACCCTCTTGCAAAGGCTTATGTCACAACTCGGTCACTCCGGTCAGCAATGGATTGTGGTCTAGCAGTGCCTACACCCAGCTTAAGACAAGCCCGACTGTTTTCATGTGTTGTTCCAAGATGGTGGAATGGTCTACCAAGCATGTCTAACCCCATCTATCATTAGGAAACTCTTGTTACCCACCTCCTCAAAGAACATCTCCTGTCCTAACTCTTACCCATACCTCTGTACCCCTGTAATACTCTTTCTGCACTTCCCTCTCTCTCTTTGCTGTCACCGCTGATTCTGACTGGGGATATTCCTCTAGAGAACCAATTGTCATATTGATGATAACTGTAATATTGTGTCTACTTTGTAAGTTGCTTTGGATAAAAGCATCTGCTAAATGCATAAACATAAACATATGTCGTGTTGGTTCTTTCTTTTCCATAGGATTGTTGGAGCCATACAAAGATTACCTATCCCTGTCAATTTAATTATACTGCAAGCAAAACGTCTGTACTTGCTATTGGTATGGAATGCCGTTGCAGATAAAAAATTAGCTCTTACCCCACTGCAGAGTCAACAGCAGAAGGATGGCGGAGCTCCTCCACCAACACATCTTTTTGCTTACATTAAAGGTCTGAGCACAGCCAGGAGGAATTCGTTGAATATATCCTCTATGTCTGAGAGATAAGAGTTGGACTTTAAAATCGCCCAGCATGCAACCGCTGCCTGCTATAATAAAAACATTTCCTTTCAAACGACGCTAACGTCTTGCACAATAGTGCACGGTTGATAAATTCTCAAGGAAAAGATCCAACACTCGTTGCTCTGATGGTGAAACTTTGGCAAAAAAGTTTCACACCTATAACATAATGAGTCACTTCAACTATCTGTGAAAAAAAGCAATGAAAAAAGAAATGTAAATAAATATTTTCCCATTCCTTTTTTAAGTGTAGATGTTAAAGGGGGTTAATGTTTAAAAAATATATATTTTTTGCGTAAATTGGAAGAAAACTATTTTTGAAACTTACAAAACGAAGAAGTGGGTGAGGCAAATTTTACAACATCTTAATTAAGTTATATCTGCGATTGTATGTGACTCTAAAACAAGTCAGACGGTCCACTGTAAACTTTCATGGTGAACATAGTTTAAAATTAGACAATACAATGTGAATAATCATATTTACAATGGCAGACATATCGTTTTTAGAAGTAATAGAATCCAGTTGAAAAAAAGTTCATTTCTATACTGCGTTTTACATATAAAAAGCCTTGTAATTGGTTCAGTTTTGGTCACTTTGTGTGAATCTTGCTCATTGATAGTTCATGTGGTTATAAAAAGCTAATTTAATATTTAATGGCAAGTTGTGCTGCAGATGAAGGGTTACAGAAAATCATAATATCAGTCTATGAAAAAGAACATCCAGCAGGGGTAGCAGCTCATTTCAGTAGCCTTCATTGTCCCAGGTGACTTCATAATCTGGGTATCGGGCCTTCAGTTTCTCAGTTGTCACTGCGTGGTTTGCTCTTCCAAATCCCTTTAATGAAAAGGTAAATAATCAATCAGACTCATTAGGATTGTATCCAGCCACAAAACAACAAACAAACATAGATCAATAAATAAATCGATAAACGAGACATTTGATGCCAATCCAGTTTCGTTCACTCAGATTCTTTTACCATGGAGTACCCGTAGACATGGATCTTTTTAGCCTGAGCATCGTGTTTGATTCTCCCTCCTCCAACACATTCACAGTCCAGGTGGCCATCCTTCTCTAGCTCCTCTGAAACCTTGTCGTAGATATCAGCTACCGAAAAAAGAGACAGACAAAACGTGAACAGGTAGTCTGCTTTAACACCGTGTGACATCCTGGACTATTTGTGTATTTACTGCATATATGGTTGTATTGTAATAGGCGTTTCGGAGGCATTGTCTTTATTTCTCAAAGTCTGGAACGTGACGTTTCAATCTTCAAGTTGCCACTAAATGGTGAATGACATCTGTGATCAGAGAGAACCAGAATCAAGAAGAGCAAAACAGACTAAATGTCAAAAGGTTACCTCATGTAGTGCATAAATTAACCCTTTAAAGCCTGATCCAAGAAAAATAGGAAGAATATAGGATTTTTTTAGTCTGAAGTCTTTCTTTGGCCCCTCAACAAAATATGAAGAAAAGAAAACAGAAATTATTTTGATCAAATTAGCGTGCAATAAGTCAAAAATACATTTTCGTGTAGTCTTCTACTGGCTGTTATCAGTTATATCTGAATGTGTACAAGAGGGGTTTGAGCAAAGCTTTTAGCACTGAATGATGCAAAAAGTCTCAGATCCAAAAGACATCAGAAACCGTATGCACCAAATATGATACATTTCGCATTATAGGGTTAAGGAGAGGATGAACTGTCAATTAACGGTGCACGTTCTTTATCTGAGTGAATAAGACAAGGTGATTGGACAAATGAATTAAAGAGGCGGGTTCTTAAACTTGATATGACCCATCTAACCACTTCATCCAAATAATACTTTCCATTTGGCTCGTTAAACCTAACAGAATTGTCTTCGGACCGCGGAGATACATATAAAGTCGTCCCATGGGCGACCATGTAAACTACTCAGAGAAAAGGACCAAAAAATTTGAATTGTAAGGCGATGGTGCCTCGTATATGCACCGGTTTTAATACGAAAACTTGCATTTGACCGCATGTGACGTATTCGAAGAGGTACTAGTCCGGACTCACCGTGGTACTCAGCCCAGCCGTATCCCCGGACTATATCCACCTCGGAGTCATCCCCTTCTTCCCGGCTATGAACCCTGATAAGGACGTATTTAAACACCCCTGACGGGTCAATGTCTGCCTGCGGTATGTTGGCCATGAGAGCCCCGGCCTTGGTCTGCGTGCACATATCCGAACTTCTCAGCACCCACACCGACAAAGCGACCACCAAAGCAAAGGCTCCTATTTCCTTAACAAGCTCCGTGTTTCTGTAAGTTGCTCCGCAATTTTTTGTATTGTAACGTGAACGTGCCTCATTGACCACTGAAAGGACTGACGTTTCCGCTTAAAATATTAGTGTTCCGGTTCAAATTTCAGAATAAGTGACAATGAAAACTCGTAACTTCGAATTATCTTACTATATATAAATTATCTTACTAAAACTTATTTTGTTCTCCAACCTTGATAATTACAGGAAGCATACATTTCGAAATACACGGATATAACTAGTTTCTCAGGAATTGAAAAGAAGTGTAAAGAAAAACCCATTTTACTCTGAAGGTAGCGCAGTCAGAACTACTGAGAGGAAACGCAGTAGTTGAAGGTAAGGATTCTGGTAGTTGTAGTCCACGCGAAATATCAATCACATAACGTGACAAAACTAAACGAGTATTGTGTTATCAAAGATATGAAAAAAGAGCAAGGTAAGAAGAAAAACAAGTGTAAAAATGTGTAGATTAGATCAGATTCTATTGTGCACAAAAAAGGAAATGCAATTGCATCCAACCAGATATGCAGTAGCAGTAATGTAATAAATTTAATATATGCAGTGGAAAATAATTAATGCATGTCACATGACACAGTTTTTGGTACTTCAGACCTATTACTTATTACTTATTACCAGTTTTCACCCAGAGTTTAAGAACCTGGCCTAAGTTTGGGTTACAACATGTGATAGAATGTGTCCAAAATTCCATATAAGTTTGAAGACCAAACAGGCCTTGGGCAGTAAAGTTTATTTGTTTGTTTTTTTGTCACTCAAAGTCAAATGTTGGGCATTAAAGAACTGAAGATGTCTCCCATTTTTAGGCCAAATCTTGGATCCTAAGACCCTTAGCTATCTGGGATGAATACAACGTTGTTTCACCCTGCTTTAACCTATGTTATGTGAAACAGGATGCCATTTTATGCACCTCACCACGTACACAAACTTCTTCCAACTGTCCAAAAACGCTCACGTTAGGATTCTTAGTAGTCTGAACAGGGCGTTAGTGTGAGTGCATTGCTGTCTATCTTGTTCGTCTCTGTTTGGTCCTGTGATGTTTTGGTCCAGCGTAGAAAATGTATGGATATCACTAAAAAACAACTTCACTATACAACAACTGATGACATGTTTATTATCCACTATACTACTGTTGGCTTTACAGCACAGATATGTGAGACTCTGTGAACCAAAAGTGAAATTAATTTAGATTCTTAATAATCCCAATTAAACATCCAGAGCCTGAATTTTCTTATAGTAAACATCCATCCATCTATTTTTGTAACCGCTTATTCTCTAATGGGGTCCCAATTAAACAGTACTAAGAATTACAATTATGTATACTAATGATATTGTATAACTTTTATTAATCTTTTATTTTCATAATTAGCCAGTCAATATTTTTCAACAGAAGAATACACTATACTCAAATGTACCCAGAAACTTTGTGATGACAAATGTTGAGATACAAAAGTGCTTTACCACGACAAAGTGCTAATTACTTACAGCAACAGGGATTGACTGAAAAACAAACCTATACTAATATAATAAACTGGTCGTTCTTCAACTACTGAAATTTAATCTTATAGAGTTCAACTAGTCTTTGTTCCATAAAAAGATAAAACAAATAAACATAAAAAACACAAAGTACATAGATTTCTCAAAAATAAAAAAGGGAAAGAAGAGAAAATATATCAGACCATGGCTGTGTATTTATTGCCACCAGGGGGAGTGTTAAACTGCATTTATTTGGTCGTAGACTATTTTTCTATATAATGGGTCACTTCTTCAGCACGATAGAAAAAACTGTCTTTCCCATTTCTGATAACACCATAGTTTCAGAAACCCAGACAAGATGAAGATTTACACACACTTTAAGTTACATTGGTGAGCTTTAAGCAATAATCCACTCAAATCTATTGTGTCTATGACACAGAGCAGTTAATTGACAAACTTCAAACAGAAAAAATGTCAAGTAAGAAATGTAACTCATTTTAAATGAATATTTTGAAATGCTGCACTTTAAGACATTTCAGTGAGGTTCAGTTCAGATGAAAAACATTCAAACAAGTCACAACATAATCATGTTTTGTCCTTTTCTAACTATACTGAGGACATTTGAAGAATTATTATTAGATGGTATTCTCCCCACCGTGTTTTTTCCTACGTTTTTGGATTTGAAACAAAACAAGGACTGGCGTTGTAGCGAGAACCATGACAAAGAGAACAATCAGCGTCCCCCATGCCCCTGGGGTCAGGGCCCTCCTCAGCCCCACTTTTTCCTCAGGTAGTAGATTGCTCAAACTCAGCATGTAGCCCAGAGCCCAACCCACGGAGGTGCCCCCAGCCTGCAGAAGAAGCAGAAACATATGCACTAAAAATTAATGGATATATATGTAGATAAATAAATAGATATATGTATACACACATATTTATTTGCAAATAAGGATTTTGGGAAACATTTCTCATTATGGAAAGTGCCGGATGACCTTTTCCTGGAAGGAAATGTCTGTGAACGATGTGTCATTGAAGCCGTAGCCTCTCAACAAAAGAGTCATGACAAACACAGACGAAGCACAGTAGTCCTGCAAACGAGACTTTTGATCTGGAGCCTGAAGCATCATCTGCAACACGAACCCAAACGTGTAAACAAAACAGAT
Organism: Menidia beryllina; assembly: GCA_013363375.1. Lineage (NCBI taxonomy): Eukaryota > Metazoa > Chordata > Actinopteri > Atheriniformes > Atherinopsidae > Menidia > Menidia beryllina. Next base: position 662,302 of record JABUIW010000124.1, read on the forward strand.
AATTTCAATTAAAAAAACGATGTGCAATTGTCGAAATGCATGCGAGTGGAGTGTTTTGACTGAACGGACAGTGGTGAATGAATAAAGACCATTTACGTGACTGAAACTCAAGCTGCACACTGATTTGGATGCTTCCTCCAGCTGTTGTGGAGTGCTCACAGTGATCCCAGTGATTTGCTTCAGGAAGGAGTGAATGTAGAAGAATGCAGAGAACGCCTGGTAATACAGTGAGAAAAATGGGTTATGGGTTATTCAAAGCACACTGAGGATAATTCAGAGCAACAGAATGACAGAGACAATGTTGTTACTTTCAGTGCACTTTCAAGTCATGCAGTGCTTACTTAAGTTCCACCAGGACTAGCATATCTTCCTTGGCTTGGATGGTTAAACGGTTCTTTCATTTCATTTTAATACCTCTCTGCATAATACATGCATTTCAGTACATTTTTAATGGAAAACTTGTAGGGTAAAAGCATCTAGAGGGTTATGCGGTAGTTGTTTTTTTTCTGCTGGGGCATGTAATTTGTTGCATTATTCTCTGGTTGACTGGAAACAGATCTCAATCACGAAATTGGACTGATGACCCATTTAAAACTGAACTGAAAGACCAAACAAGTAAAGAACACAAATATGTTGAGGTAACTTAAAAAATAAAGCATGTTTATGTATGGCGTTGGGGCTTTTAGAATATCAGATTTTTGTTTATTATTGACTATTATCAGGACCGCAAGCATTGATCATACTATTGTAATATTTACATGATACTATTGTAATATTTACATGAAACATTAAAGAATCTAGCCACTATCATGCCAATCCATGATTATTTTTATATATTAGATTCAAGTTTTAAATTATCATATTGTATGATAATGTTTATATTTCACCAACTGAGACGATTTCTGGATATTGTCATACATGTACTCTCAGCATATTGATTTAATTATTTAAAATGTTTTTCATCAGTGCTGTTACACCACTGTTCAACTTACGTCAAACATCAAATTTTCATCTACAAATTTAGATAACCGATCCGATGTAAATAGAAGCATATTTCTTATTTTATATTAATTGAGCAGGTTAGTCTGTGTTATTGCTTAATACAAAGTTCATGTGCCATTTCCTTTAACATGAAGGTTGACCTGTAGTTTATGATGTCACAAGTGAGTTTTCTACTCTTTTTATTACCATGAATCCACCGGTGACACTTGGTTGGAAGACTTTGTTAAATGAGCACTGTGGGTAGGGGCAGATGTCAAAGGAGAACATCTCCGATACATTCCCCAGACAGTGCTCATAATGCCCGCTGCCTTCTACTGTGATATACGCGTCAGGTTTGTAAGAGCTGGGCCTGTTCTGTGCTGTGCACGGTGAGCCGAATACACTGTCCATTTCCAATTCCTTGCTGTAATCCGCCGGATAGCAGGGATGAGTGACTGACTCTGAGTAACCTTGAGACTGAAAGAAACAGAGGATAGGATGACATGTTCTTTTATTATCAAATAATAAAACAGACAATAATAATAATAATAATACGGTTACCATAGTCAGTCAAAAAATGAAATAGTAAACTTTAGCTCACATAGACACTCTGAAACTGTGTTAAAATGCCCCAAAATATAGTTAAGTTGATTTTCATTATTTACGATTGTTTTGTAACATACGCTGTAATGCTCTGGAATTTAACATAACCTTTTGAAACCATATACTGTGTATTATTAATTATGAAATAATCCATTCTGCATGTGTTCTTTAGTGTTATTCTGATCGTTTTCCATCTTTACTTTACCTGAACTTGTCTCAAAGGCATGCTAATTTGGCATCAAAACCTAATTAATAATTAGGTATTAATTCCTTAGAAATTTTGAAAATCTTTGTTAAAAGAGACTACTGCCCCTGAACAATCTCTTTGGAAATCCACTTTTGCTGGAGACAGAAGCATAAAGAAAAAGTTGTGCAGATGTTGAAAAATTCATTTTAAAAGTTAGGAAGTTTGGGAGATACATCATAAATGCACTGGCATTTTCCAAGCATATATTATTTTAAGTACAAAAACAGGTGGGTAATTCCTATTGTGCTTGAGGGAACTCAGATATTCATCATGACCACGCCTGAAAAAGTCCCTAAATCTGTGAGATGTTATTTTTTTCCCACGGAATGAATCACTGCTTGTGTTTCAGTGTTTGTGCATCTGTTCTCCCTCTTAAACTCCCACTTGGTGAAAGGCAGATGGATGATTTCCTTATGTCTGGTTCATGTTTAAGGGAAGTTTTTTTGCCTTCAAAGTCACCCATCACTTCATTTAGGATGGGAGATTCAAATAATAAATTGGTGTTGCAGCCTTTTCAGATGCCTACTTAGCTCCTTCATGTTTCTGAAAGCTCAGTACATGTATAATGCACTGAAAATAAAACAGAGTTTAGGTCCACTATCTGTTCCTGGATAAAATATGAGTGTATTTGTAAAAGAGTATGAAAACATCATGTGATTCTTTTGCCGTTTGAGGAGTGCTGAAAGTGTAAGCTCTGCAAGTGGGCCAATATGCCCCCTTACAACCAACTGAACTAACCAGGGCTATTTAGTCCAAGGCTTTTGAGTACTTTTAAGAACGATCCATATGTTTCCTATATGCAATGGCGGTACAACCAAGATTGCTTCAATGTACAATTCTCAAGTGTGTCCTTTAGCTAGGCCAAGAAACGCTCAATTTCAGTTCTCTCCCTTAACTGATGAATTCATTTGTCATCAATTGCAGTAGCACTTGTGACCACCGGAGCCTGAATATTCTTGTAGTAAACTGATATCATTGGCTACAGCAATAATAACCCATTGGGTTGTTTTGAGGCGAGAAAGTAGTTGCGCAGACAGTTTTGATATGACTGCCATGTTACTTTTTACCTTTGTTGTTTTTAACCAAATGATATAATAGATCATATCATTACACCAACATCTGAGAAAGGGGCTCAATGAATTTCCTTTGATACTTTAGGCATAAAACATAAAATCACTATATCATAACATGAATCATTCTATAAATCCTTTTGCTCATAGCTAAAGGCTGCACGTGACACTACCTTGATGAGATGGGCCAACAGCCTCTTGAGAAATTGGTCTTTCCCATAGCACAGGAAGCTGTGTGTATACAGAGAGTAATCTTGACCATAAAGACGCAGCTTCATTATGTCTTCTTCATGTTCTATTGGCTCCTGAGTGGCGAACGTTATCTGCGTGGACGCCCCACCAAAATCCAGCGCTCCCACTGTTGGTCTGTTGGGGCTTAACCAATGCCCCACAAAGCCATACTACACAGAGAAAAAAATCAGAAAAGCTGAATCAATCACATTAGAGGTTAGGGGAAATAGTCAGATTACCCCCGTAATTGACCCAAACATTTATATCCCCTCCCTGCTTTGTCATTATTAAAAGATGTCATAGCCATTATTATGGCTATGACATCAATACATTTCCCGATTGTGTTAGATTTTAAGACACATTTTGCAGAATAAAATCTTCTAACAATCTTTAGATGAGTTAAGGTACCTTAATGAAGTTCTCTAAAAGATAGTTAACAGTGACCCAACCATATGCTCCCTCCTCTTGTCCACTTAAAATTGCTGCCCCTTGGAAGTTGAAAGGATATGACCGGATTTTTTGGGCCACTTCCCGCAGGATCTGATCTGACTGCTCCGGACTGGAAATGCTTAGAAGAAAATTTCACTTAATTAGTGCCACACACACACACACACACACACACACACACACACACACACACACACACACACACACACACACACACACACACACACACACACACACACACACACACACATACACACACACACACACACACATACACACACACACACACACACACACACACACACACACACCCACACACACACACACACACACACACACACACACACACACACACACACACACACACACACACACACACACACACACACTAACCCTAATTTGAGGCACCTCAGTTAACAACAAACCAGTAAGATTTGATAAATACATCTTTCAGGGCTAAATTTTATTTTCATTTTATCTGCAATAAACATTTCTTATTTCCACTTTAACACACTCAAACCGGAAATGACAAAAGGTTTCAAGGCTGTGCTAGAAATTAACAAGCCCTAGTACAATTAGCCCCTGTGACACTTTATAGTAGTATCAAAATAGATAATTCAAAAGAGATGATTGCACCAGTTCATGTTTACCAAGTCCAAGATTTCCATGGAAGGCTTTAAATAAAACCCCTTAATATGAATCAAAAGAAACATCATTATATTATTAGGAACAACAGATAAATCTGTTTTGACGATTAATTGTAGAGATGATGCTATAAATTTTGAATTTTCTGAAGAACATTTAAAACAATTTAGTGAAACAATTATCATCTAAATCAAGAAGAGCGCTGCCCTTTAAACATGTTAGAACAAATCATGCACTCGGGCACCTCTGAATGAGTAATTGGGAAACTGTTCACACAAGCTATGACCTTTGCCTTACAAGGTTGGTTTTGTTTCTTTATGTGAAAACTTGACATTTCCAATGCGGACGCCACTCCTTGTGATTTCACTTGCATGTCTGAGTGTGCCGTCTCTTGCTTGTCTCTGTGCGCTCTGAACCTAATCGGTCATGGCAGGTGTCCAGCGACATCTTGGTGTAATTGCAGGAGATAAAGTCAATCTGGGACATGTCAGAACAGGTTCTGTAATTTGAAATGTCTGTGCAATGTTAATTTAGCCAGTGTATGCATTGACATTTTCTAAATTCATGTCCTTAATTACTGATTTAACTATGCTGCTTGGTTAAAAAAAAAAAACAGTGTCACCCCCTGGAATTACTGAAACAAGCCTGGGGTGTCCCAGCCTATTATTCCGCACACAAATTAATGAGTTTAAACATCCTTGGTTGTTCACAAAGATGTAGCTCTGTTTGGCGTACTTGTCTGAGCCAAACAAAACCGAGATTTTAATGAGGCAGAAACTACTGAAATTGAGTTAAGAGGGGTCCAAAGGAATCTCGAATGATCATGATCACAGAGCACTTAAATCTTTGGTGAAATCTGATAAAAGCCAGCAGGAATACAACATGCAAACTTCCATAGTGCAGCTAGCACATTTGCACATTGCAAAGAGAAGAAAACGTCTTGTTTAAGAAACAGCTGCGTCTCTGTGAAGACCATTAATGTAAGAAAAGGGATAATAAAACCACCGGAATGAGGCTGTGTGGACTCGATTTGCCCAGACTCATTAGTTTAGTTTATTTGACTTATTCTTCCACAATTTCAGAGTTATATATTAAAGAAAAAGCCCTTGAATTTACATAGAAGGAAGGGAACTGATGCAGCTTCATACTGGTAAGTACTGAGAATAGAACGTAAAATCTTAATTGCACAATCTGATAATGCAGATATGGTTTCATTAAGTCGGGGGTTGAATTTTGTTCCAGATTAGACAGGCTGAAGTGATGAGGCCACTGTCAGATTTGAGTGAAAAATGTGTGAGAAACAAGGACCTTGAGTGAGTACAAAATGAAAGCTCATGAATCTGCCTCACATAAGCAAACGTAATGATAGTTTAGAATTCCTGTGTATCATTACTAAGAATTACAGGAAGTATACCTTAAGGCAGTCCAACAGAAACAAAACAAATAAACAAACAAAAGCCAACAACATCACACAGACAGTCTTGTCACATAAACACAGACAAACGAAGTGACTCACTTCAGAAGTCTCATGCCAGCTGTGGCTCCAAGGTACACAGGTGTAATCTGGTGTCGGTCTTTTGGTATATCTTTCAATGCCTGATCCAGACATGCCTGTAAGCTCTGCCCTGCCTTCCCTTTCTGATCTGCATAGCTAGAGATTCCGCCACCTGAGTGACACGTGAGCAGAGCAACAGGTAAAAAAATTGGAATTCATAATTGCCATTTTGAAACAGGGTCCAGGCTCTCAAAAATTGGTTAACAGAATCAGTTGCTGTGATCCATATGAATTCATTTATGCCACTTTGCAAACAGTTCACATCCATAAGACTAGACATACTCACCTCTTGTATGTGAACCCTAACAGAAAACATTGAAATTACACTAATGTGGGCAATTTTCTTTTCTTAGCCTTATTGCCCCTCCTAGAATACTAAACAGCAACAATTGCTTTTCGCATGCCATTGCTTATGTCTTGTGTGCTAACATGCACCTGAATGCTCCAGACAACTAAGCTTCTTTTATAGAAGAGCGATTATGATTAGCCAAGATGGATTAATACATTTTAATAAGCAGCATTTAATAAGCAGCACCTTGGAGCTTCTAACACACGTAATTCCTACTGAAGCAGTAATATTGTGATTTTAAAAATGTTTTTAATCCCAAATAAATACTGACATGGCCTCATTTGTCATCTTTGTATTTTCTTACTTTTAAGACCAGGTAGCAAGCTTTATTTTTTGCCATGTCCCTTTTATTATATATTTTTTTACTTGCTTGCTGTAAGAGGCCAAAATGTGATTATTCAACATGCAATTTGGGGGTTTTCATTGTGAGAACAACGCATTTAACCTAAGTAGCATTGCCTAGTGTTTCTGGAACACACTGAGGCTAATACTTTCTAGGCCCAGTGTTGGGTTTGTGAAACTGGAGAGTGCTGGAGTCCACCCATATCATATCTACAATGCAAAACAATGGTTTTGGTGGATAGTGTCCATAGTTACCTTTCACGTGACAGTGACTATGCTGGGTGACTACGCCGGTGCCATTTTGCTTATCTCCAGGCCACTTATATATATACAAAGCTGTGTGTGACGATCCAGCATCCAGGACGATGCCATACTATCATAAAGAAACAGAGAAAAAAGCAAAGGCAGGAACTTTAAAAGCTAATGAGGCAAATCACAAATAAACAAACAAAAAAATATGACAGTAATTTATCATCAGAGAAATATGACCTTAACTTTTGGCATTTGGAAAATGTTTGGTGGCAGATTAGGTTAGGAAGAGTCAGTTTTCAAAGGCAGCCTTCTGGGTGTCATACTACAAGATGGCACATTTGCTTTTAATCTTGCCGAAATCACAATCTGATTACTGCACATCTCAGTAAAGAAAAGACTGTGCTCTTTGATAATGATTTTAAAAAATGCAGCTTTTAGGAATTTACCTGTAACCAGAAATAACGTTGTTATGGAAATCCTTTCATCTTTTCAGAGTATTAAAGAACAAAGCAGTTGGTTTATTTCTACTATCACTATCATATGTTTATGTCATGACCATTTGCAGTGTTGCAAGTTTTGTCAAATTCTCCAGGGTTTAGTAAACTTGTGTGGTAAGGGTTTTGCATTTTACCAGGGAGTTGTCAAAACATGAGAATAAATGTGATGTTAACTTCTTTGTGCTCCTGATTATTCTGCCTCCCAATGAAACCATTCAAACAAATCAATTAGGATGTTCTAAGCAGAGTGCATGCACGGTTAACTATGAAAGAGGAAAAGGGCAACTACATCATCATGTGTTCTCTGGCATTTAGACTCTTTTTTTTTCAGAATAAAAATCACTGCTTTCTGTCCATGACCTCAAAGGCAGCCCTGCAGAAAAAATACGACAACACGATCACAATGTACAACGTACAAGTGGTGAACTGGTTTGAATACATCCACCCATTATTTTATTTTTCCACCGCTTATTCCCAGCTGACAACGGCATGGGTACACCACGGAAAGGTCGCCGGTCCATTGCACGGCCTGGTTTGTTTATGATAAGTTGTAAAAATTTTCCTTTAACAATGTTTTCCATACTCAATATCTTCCCATCTACATGGAAAATATAAGTAAGATTGATATCCACTGTCTGTGACGTGCTACTGCTTGAGGACCCTGTCTGTATACCTGATATGTCTTACATTGTAACATGTAAGATGTTTATTTGGTCACTAACAAAATGATGGGATGGTGCTTCATATACTGGAAAAAGACCCATCAAACAACCTGTCCCCTCTGTTCTCCAGTTCATACAAACTTGCATTTTTCTGTCACAGAAAAACCATAGTTGCTTTCTTAACACATAGCCAATACAACAGAAATGTGTCTCTATCTATATTTCTATTAGAATGTTCTCAGTTGTGCAGTCACTGAAGGACCTAAAATGAACATTTTCCAAAAACATGATTAACTCTAACAGAAGGAAGTCCTTGTTCATTGTGTGTGTGTTCATTGTGTGTGTGTTCATTGTGTGTGTCTGTAATGTTACTTTGTGAAAGAGCAGCTTCATTATTCCCTAAAAAAGAACCACAGGGTATCTTGAAGGGCACACAAAAAGGAGGGAACAGACCGAATCTAAATTGGAGCTGACTGGTGTAAAATCTTCTTTTTACCAGAACAAGGTTTTAGCACATTTTCATTTAGTGAACTCTTTGAAATATCACATCATACGACTCTGGTCGGAAATTTGGCAGATGGTTTGTCAGTGAAATAGGACAGGAGCAGTTCAATGATTACAAACATTTCATTACTGTATCTTGAGCAAAACATGTTCCATTATACCGGCATTGGATGAGAAAACTTAAATTAAACATACAGAAATAAAGAAGCAGAAAAATATAACTATCCTCATTTTCAAGTTTTAAGGTGAAACGTTTATATTAAATAGAAAGTCCAAGAGCAAAGCTATGAAACTGTAGATTTTTGAAGATTCTTCGGTGTGTGGTGCTTCAAGACATTGTGAAGACAAACATATCTTCGTGCCTTTTTTTTTTTACGTGGTCAGATTAAGAGTTGGTTAGCAAAACTTGTGTGTGTAAATTAAAGAGGAAACAGCTTTTTTATTTTTCATTGCCCCAAACACAGTCATTTATGTTGTGTAAAATTAAACTTATTACACACGTATAGTGTCCCTTCATATTCTATTTCAAAGCTGTCTATGCCCATGCACAATAAACTGCCATATCAATTATTTCAACACTTGTCTGATTCATTGATATGACAGGAACATGGGGACCTGTTGCCATACACTTGTCCAATCTATGTTTATCTAAACTTCACATGTTTCCTACTCCAATATGTTGGAAAGAGCAAAGTCAGACACACATATACTCTCACTCACACACACACACACACACACACACACACACACACACACACACACACACACACACACACACACACACACACACACACACACACACACACACACACACAGAGGGCTTCAATACAGCCTTGAGTTAGGCTGCTTGACCTAAAAACTTAACTTTTCTAGAAAAAAAAATATTTATGTATATACGTTTCTATATACTACGTTTCTATGTTTTGTACGATAGAATGCATTAATCTATTACCTAAACATTTAAATTAATCCAAAGAATAAACAGTGGACATCACACAGGCCACTAATACAACATTTTAGAGGTCGATTTGGAGCTAAATTATCTCTCTAATTACATATTGCCTTTACTAAATGCCAGACAAAAGTTAAATAGATGAATTCAGAAATTCAGATCGCTGAGCGGACATGACACCTCAGATGATCTCAGGGGAGGTCGCACTTCAGTAAAGCCAGGACAACGTAATAATGTGTGAAACCGCCGACATCCAGCGAGGAATGTCAAATTAATCTCAAGAAATACAGTATTAAGTTTCCTGTCAGCGATAGGCGGGGCAGGGCTTTGGTTTCGTACCATGCGTAAAAAAACACGACACGCTCATCCAAAAATACCCAGAGGATCCGACCTTACCATGAACCCCGGCGCCTCCTGGACGTTCTCGCTGGGTATCGTGAGGAGGAGGATGCCGACGAGGCCAAACACCAGTAGCGCGAGCGGGGCGTAAAGATCGGAGCGCTGAGCCATGAAGTGAAAGTGAGAAGAGGCGCTCGGCTCTGCGGCTGCTGGAAATGGGGAGCGCTCGCTTATCCGTGGCCAAAATAGACGCAGGGGGTTCTGATGCGCCCGCGCAACTCCGCCAGATGTCACACACACGCGCCCCGATCGCGTTCACGCTTCCCCTGTCGTCTGCCTCGTGGGTTGCATTTTTACTTGAGATTGCAAAACCCTGATATAAATGCGTATCTTGAGCTAGTCCTCCTCCTCTGGGAGACTGAAAAGCTTCTCTCCGAACAGTTGCGTGGAAACCGCTCCAAGGCTACTAGAGCCAATGAGGGAAAAATGTCTTGACCATGGCCAGGGCTGCTAGTTGACATTCAAGTGGTGGCGGCCAGAGGAAAAAATATTCGTGGAGGGGTGATATAACAATATATTTTAAAATCAAATCAACAGGTATAGACAATAATTACAATTCAACAGTATTGATTTAATCCTTCACCAGTTTCACAGATAAAGTAAATGAACAGTTTAACAGAATGTCCCATGTGTGCTTTGGAAGGGTGTCAAACACAATCATAATAATTGATCTATCGGCTGAATCTACACAAATTAACAGGGTATGCCAGTGCATGAAAGAAAGAGTGTTGTGTTTCTAAGGCGAGTGTAATATGAGTGGGTGGAGGGTATGGACGTCTATTTGTATAAGTTCAGGCTTGTCAGGTCTCAGCTTCTTGACAGGGCCACTTCTTGCAAATGAGTAAATAAAGAAGGATCTCACCGAATTTGGTGTAAGCTGCGCAGCATGCAGCATAACAGCAAGGTGCAGCTTGTAGAGATGCAACCCTGGTTGATTGACCACAGTGCACTTAAAAAAAATGACATTACTGCTGAGGCAATTGGAAATTGGTTGTTTGTCTGCATTGCTGGGGGGGGGAGGGGGGGCTCTGGCCATCGCCCCATGACAGAAAGCAGGCCAAGACTATGACCTAAGGGCACTAGGTGGATAAATGTATGGATGAGCAAGTGGGTGAAACTAACATTTGTGACTGAATTTATTAGGTATATTTTGTATTCCCCTCCCTCTCATCATTGAGGGGGGTGCACCAGCCCACCCAGCCAATGTTGTGTCTGCATGGGCTTGGGTTTGTCTGGGAGCCACTGTAAAATCACAACCCTATAAATCCTCATCAAAGCAAGGAAATAACCCCAATTGAAATAATGGCTGTAGTCTTCAAGGATGTCACCTACATGGCCGTCTGTAAGTGGTCAATTTTTTAAAGCCGGGTGTTGTTTTCACCAATGAATATGAACAAGCACATTTTTTATCTGAATGACAAAAAGCAGATATATTAGCTTTTATGAATTTGTTGTACAGCTGCTTATCTGTCAGTTTTACTGGACTATTTTTTTTTAAACTGTAGGCTGCAGAAAACATAAAAACTTTTTTATTTTTTACTGGAACCTTGTTTTCTCAGTCACAAAATGACGTTCAGTCAAAAATATTCCAAGATAAATCATTCATGACTTCCACCTGGGGTCATGTAAGACTAATGGAGATAACTGACATGCAGTAGAATTGGCGTGTGAGCCTTGAACCTGTCATCTCATGAAATGTTGCTGCAGACAGTGGGATTGAAAAACTGGCTGTAGAAATGCTGGATGAAGAGGCAGTGCATTGTCTGTTAAATGGCGTGGTAGAGATCTGAGACTTTAAGCACACCAGCGTGATTAACCCTGTAATGCCAAATGTATCATATTTGATACATACGGTTTCTGAAATGTTTTGCATCTGACACCTTTTGCATAATTTAATGATAAAAACTTTACTCAAAATCCTATTGTACACAATCAGATACACCTGATAACAGGGGTCAGAAGACTACACGAAAAATAAACTTGACTTATCGCATAGTAATAAATTATTAATATCAAAAATGTATTTCCGTTTTTTTCTTTTTACATATTTTGTTAAAAGGCCAAATAAAGACTTCAAACCAAAAAAAAGTCATTTTCAGTATTGTTTTATTCTTGGATCGGGCTTTAAAGGGTTAAAGAAGGTTATCATACATTGTTTTTATCAAACTTGTGAAGGTTTCTTTGTTGGTTGGAAAACATCCACCTTGGTCACATTTAACAACTTGAGATATACTCATAATACTTGAATTGATTTTTCTTTTTTTTTTAATCTATTTTCCAGACAGAAATGTGTCCTTGTTTTTAAAGGCCGAGTAGGATACTAACCTGACCTTGCATAACTGGTTTTACTCAGTCAGTAATCCATGCTTTGTGTTTGTCAAGTTATGTGTTGTTTCTAGCTTCAGGTCCTGCCCAAACTTGACAAACAGCTGGTCATCATAAAAAAGGACGCTAGGCACAATTAAAATCCTTTTCCATTGTGTTTATTTGCTGAAATTCATGATCAGATTTTTTGAAAGATTTAGGATTGGAATTAGGATAAGGTTGAAAACCTTTCAAAAATAAATTAACAAACAGAAGTTGAATTAGTTCAAACAAACATTGTTAAATTAAACATTTTCACTATGGCTCAACCATAAGCATACTATAAAATGAACATTACCAGGCCACAAACCATACTACAATATCTTCCAACAGGTGTTTTAACCACAGGAAGGCCCACACAGGAAATTCCAGCCCCCAACACAAGTTCGCTCATCTTTTTTCCTACCTTTTCTTCTTTTTTGACATTTTTGACATGACAGTGTTCTAAAATCCTAAGTCTCTGCTTTTTCCTGTTGTTGTTTCCTACATGTTTCTGTCTACACCCTTATGGGATTTCATTAGCTATTTGCTGCTTCGACACCTTACAAATTCTGCCTCTAAGATGTGTAATTGATACTGACAGGTGTGATTTAGCTAGTGTCACACCTAATTTGATTTTAGTTTAACTTGAAAGTGACATCGACCGTGTTGGTGCTGTGTTAATTCATGTTGCAAAGTTAAAGGTTTTATGTTATTAAACAACTAATATATTTTGTTCTACTTAAAATTTGCAGTTTTGTGACATATTTTCCAAAAAACAAACACATCAGTGCTTGTTTTTCCTAGAGAGATCACTATAAAATCATGGTGATTATATAATTCTGATTTACTTTATTTCATAATAGTTTTCATTTTGATTTACACATCTAACATGTAAATGTTTGTTTCTTCTATTCATTAACACATTTCATTGGACAACTGTAACTTGTTTTTATTCTTTACAGTGACCAAATGGATGAATCAATTTTAGAGTAAAATACACAATTGCACTTCTTTGAAATGTTTCCCATAGCTTTGGTTTCCTTTCTGTTCACAGGTTATTATGTTGTCCATGGTCAATTTTATGCATTAAGCATGTTGGCAACTACACTCTCAGATCAATGTTATCTCTCTGCTCATCTTGTATTGAAGCAGTTTGAGCATTGACTTTGAGAAGTTCTAGTTTTAGGCTTTAAACTATCAATGTGCCTAAAGGTCTGACCAAAATGTCAAAATTCTATTATAATCTTTCTTTTTTTTAAAGATTTTGTTACTTAAATCAGTCAAAAAGGTTGATAACTGTTTGACTTTCCAATCAAGCTGGACTTTTGATCAGTTTTTGATTAATTTTCTGTTCGGATTGGAAATCAGATCGGAGAAGTGGGTCTGTCATTGATGGATTAAAGAATTAAGTTAACAGTCTTGTTTTATGCTGCTAAAAACTTGTGTGAGCATGTACTGCACTAGCACACAATGGATTCATTTGCTGACAGACCAGTTGTGTAGCACAAGGGTCTGGAAGTTATATAAACAGAGAGCCAAAGTTTCAACAAAGGCCATTGTTAGTAGATACTCAGTGGAGTAATGATGGTAGAAACATGATGATATCTGTGGACCATCACCAACACCTGCCCCATTTTTTTAACCAAACTAACAATCTAAGCATATCTAAACATCAAAGGAGTTTACTTCACTTAAAACAATAAGCTCAGTTTCACCTTTTAGTGTATATTAATTAAGCCGATCTGGTCAGTTTGTGTATTGTGCAGAAACCCCCTTCAATGTCAATGAGCAGAGACCGCCACATTTTTGTATGATTATGATACTATTAAGATATTTTTCAATATTCTTTTACATTTGTTGATTCTAAAACCGTATCAGTTATTAAAGATTCAGTTTAGATACTAGTGTGAGTAATTGAGAGACTTAAAACGATTAGTCAAAAGTTTTGCTTGATGTCAACAATATCAGTAAATTTTATTTACAGTTGTATAAACAAAATGATTCAATGCAATATCGGCACTCAAAAAGGTAAGAAAAACGAGTGAATCGTCACTTAAGGGGTTGTTAGCGTGCATATGTGAATGTTTAAATGTGTGAGTTGATCATGCCAGTGTATTCAAACCCTTAGGCCATTAATAACTATAGAATAAGACATTCTCAGCTTCAGTCGCATGACAAATGCAACCTTGTCATACACAGAATCAAATTCTATTTACATTTCATTCACTTTTAAGTGCTCCACACAACTCAGCTAACAACTCGGCTGACCGTACATGTCAACAGCTCACGTCCAAAACAAATGAAAGCACGGGTATAAACACATAAGCATGCAGAAGCTTAAATGAGGCTGTGATAAACAGTATTGGTTTTAAGATAGACACCTCGCTGTGTTTTTCTGTTGTCATTTTAATATGTGACATGATTTTAATGTTTTAGTTTCAAATACATCGACATAAAAAATAAAAAGACTTTTAAAATGTGTGATAATGTTAACGTGTCCGAGAATTATTTTTTTTTTGTATACGGTAGCAGGTCATTGGTTTTAAGCAAGGTTGTTATTTTTTCTTTCATTTGGGAGACCCCTCAGTATAAAGTGCAACACAGTGCCAGACACAACAGAGGACATGATCTTTTAAACAGCAGTAGTTTCTCATCTCCAGAAAATGGGAAACGGCCTGTTTTTGCAACTAACCACGACATGCACACAAGCTCGCCAGCTAAGCTGAGCTCTCAATTTCACTCTGGTGCCTTCGTGTAAAAGTTCCCCGACGCTATGCAAAGGAGGAGGTTTTGCATGAAGGACAGAGTGCTGGTTGGGTGAAAAACCTGGCCCTTTGATGCAGCCCCTTCAACGCTAGAAAGGAGAAAGACTGCTGCTGCCGGAGAGAGGAAGAGAGAAGACATCCTCAAATGCAAGTGTCTTGTCATGTCATGGCAAAACATAAAAAAAACAAAAGAACAGGAAGCTAATTGATCAATAAATTCTTATATCACTCTCTTATCTTTTGCAATGGAGTTAAATGAATTCAAACTTTAGTATGAGCTCAAACTTGAGTTAATACTCAAAATAAGTGCCTTTGGCAGGTAAGTGCAAATTTAAAGGGGGATGATACCGTTGGAACATTTACAGAATCTGCTATATAGTCTACAAAATTACATTAATGATTATAATCATTCTTAAACATAAAGCTCTTATTCATTTACAAGCACACACATGCTTTCTTCATCTTCACTGGTAAGATTAGTCTGAATCACACTTTCAGTGCTATCATTAGTGCTTTCCAATTAACAAATTTAATCTAAAAACCTTAAAGGTATAGATAAAAACACAGATAGTTCCTATTAAAAATATTTCTTGTCAATAGCAGTGTACAGTACTTCTTGTATTGCACTATAAGATAATAAGAAATAATACATAATCCTGTAGTATCTAAGCCCTAATTGGGAGTGATATGCCAAGTACAATATTTGCAACTAAATCGGTTGATTCAAAAACTTTAAACAAGCTAAAACCTATACTGCTGCTGAGGAAATCGGAAAACATCAAGACTAAGATTATGCGAGTGAAAGGATAAAATAAGGTTAAATAAGTTGTCCTATAATACACAGAAGGAAAAGATTGTATATATGAGTCAGATGGGTTGTTCTTTGCATGCTCCAGGACCCAACACACATCTCGGACCTTCTTCAAAAAAACGGTGCGGGGGTCAGTGTTGTCATTCACTTCTTCAGCAGGCAGTTTCCTCCAAACAGCTGAAGCTTCGGCTGTGGGAGCGAAGGGAACATGCAGTCTTCCCCGATCACTTCCTCTCATCCCCCCTTTGTCTTGTCTCCTCTCTCCTTTTGAAGCGAACCTCAGTGTCGCCCTCCTTTTACACCACGGTGCTGACAGACGGGTCCGACAAGTTGAGTTGGCCCGTGATGTCAGTGGGTGGGTACTGCTGCAGAGGTGGTAAAGAAAAAAAAAGAAAAGAAGAAAAAGAAACAATAAAAAAAAATATGGATGGGAAAATGACAAGAGACACATAAGACGGTGTCATTTTGAAGTAAAAGCTGATGTTTGGCAACTTTTCTTCCTTATTGACTTTTAATTCTATATAAACTAATAATGTTACCTTGAAGCAAGGGGGAACTCTAACCCCCCTCAGGCAGCCGCAAATTTAGCTTTAAGATTGAATTTGTGTGAAGCAGCTTGGTGAAGCAGCTTTTGTGCCTGAGTGGGGCTAGTCGGTAGAAAGCAAGAGTTTCCACAGCAGCACTTTTTAAGTATTCATCCATCATTTACATGCTTAACTTCAGGTGCATGGCAGGGTGATCATTTCCCGCCAGAGATAAATTGGACAGCTCATTTATCTCTGTGCAGTAATCTATTTGCAGACAGTTTCTCTAATTTTAGCAACCCAGGAGAAAAAGATGAATAACTGGCCAAGCGCTATTCTGTGAAACTCTTACATCCACCCTCCCCTTCTCAAATGTGCTTCTTTAAAAGTGCATTGAATTACAGGCTTATACAGTGCGTGAGAGTGGAAACAAGACCCCAATTTCATGCATTTGCTTCGTCTCTATGGCAACAGCAAATTTGTTTTTGATGGAGCCATTTCAGATTAAGGTGGCTGACTTTGAACTTTGAGCAAAAATAGGAAAACCTGACGACACAATCACTTGTTAAACATTTTAAATATTTTGTGTGACAAAAGAACACAAACTGCACCGTTTGGAACACAGTTGGATTGAAGAGAGTTAATGGTATGTGTTCTGTTAAAGATACACATGCCAATCATAATCCTGACCAACGATTCTGTAAAAAATTGTTTGATAGATCCAACATGCAGCAAAGCATCCGATTACAGATTAACCAAAAGTGGAGGTGCACTCATCTCATATGTCATTGCTGTCTTTCTCATTTGAGCAAGATCAGATCATTTTGGCGCCTCTCATTTTGAGCTGATAAAGCCAATACATTCAAGCGTTTGAGCTTTAGAAGCTGTTGTGATGCAACTAACATGCTGAAAGATGAAGCAACATCCACTCTGAAAATCTTCTTTTTTTTTTTTCACTGGAGTCTGAGTGGATGCGCTTCATCCCCTTGACCCACGAGTTGCATCATCCTAGAGCTTACAGCCCCCGTTTGTGTCTCCTCGTGTCTTGTACCTTGAGGGCCTGCTAACAGCACACCCTACTGGGGTCAAGTGGACCAGCAAAAGAGAGACACTTCACTGACATCACAACCACAGTTAATGCTTATCAAGCAACTTAATACGGTACGACTATGGCACATCTACGGTTAGAGTTTCTAATGGCTCTACATCTATGACAGTTATAGTAATTAGCATGCTTGCAGAGGAAGA
The DNA here is from genome assembly GCA_013363375.1 of Menidia beryllina. Taxonomy (NCBI): domain Eukaryota; kingdom Metazoa; phylum Chordata; class Actinopteri; order Atheriniformes; family Atherinopsidae; genus Menidia; species Menidia beryllina. The sequence goes on from JABUIW010000124.1 coordinate 679,732, forward strand.
GAGGAGCAGTGTGGCATGTAGGTGAGGGACACTGACACTCGAGTCCATTGATATCCATTAATAAAAAAGAAGAACATTGATATAAAATCAAAATAATGGTCAAAGATTGACAATGGTAGGTCTTTCAATTCGATTATCTCTCTTTGGATATGCTAATTCCTGTTTTATTTTTCACCGGGAGACTTTTATCCCACCATGGCTCCCATACCAGAATCCGTACCTTCTTACAAGACATAAAAACACTCTTCTTTTCTTGAGACAATAAAGATTGTAGTGTAACTTTCTGGGAAAGAGTAAAGTGATTGTGCAGTACAGAAACAGCCAAAATAAATAAATAAATAAAAGTCAGTTAACAAGAGATAAAGAGAGACATTGAAACTGATACACAACTTTGTAACCAGTTAGTTAGCTGTCATTGGCTACATCTGTCCTGTGAAACATATTGTTAGTGCAAAAACCTTTCTCCACTGACTGGAGATTAGTATTTTTTTCTTTCACAGAGGCGCAAGCAAGACATGGTCCAGCAGGGACAGCTGGGTAAAATGACCGCAGATAACCGCTTTGTCAGAACACTCCAAGCTTGTGTAGTGGATTTCCCACTCACAACAAGAGCTTTACAACTCAACTGTGAAGGAATGCAGAAAACCTGACACTCTCATTGTGCTGCAACACAAGTGTCAAGCATAGTTACAGAACCAGCGTAAGAGAGCATTAAAACCCCATTCTACCATGAATACATTTTTGATTAAATGGTGTATTTTTCATCGTTTACAGGATACATCATGAGCAAAAACATCCATCAACATGTTTGTCGAGAATTTCTGCTTTCAATGTGTAAAGCACAAACGTCACTCTCGGAACACAGAGTTTAGATCCGAGAGAGGTTGCAGCTGTGAGAGTCTCCAGTTGGAATAACACAACGTAGAAGCCCACTAATTATTTACCAGCTTTGCCTGCTGTTCAAAATGCCACTTGTGTTTAAATGCTGCCTTTGCAAATGTCCTTGGGCATTTAAAAAGGCTTCATCGGGCATTATAAATGTCCTGGAGATGTCTAATTAGGGCCTCTTTTCTGCATTAATTAAGCAATTTATTGGAGGTGTCTAGGGTAGTGGGGGAAATTATTACCCTATGGGCTAAAAAGCTGCCACAAGGCTCTTAGCTAGCCGGTAAGTTGAAAGATGTGCAGGTATAATAAAGAAAAAGTAATAGAAAGTGAATACACCACCATGTTGATACTTCAACATTTAGATACAACTTTAAATTATTTAGTTTTCTTTTCCTCAGAATCAATTAATATTTTCTGACATGAATTTAGTAAAATACTAATAAATACTATATTAATAATAATGCTAAACAGAACATAGTGCAAACAGTCTAAACAAGATCAAAATAAGATATGGGCTTTGCATAATGAGGGAATTCATAGATTCCCATCTTGTGAATTTGGTTTAATTTTAGGGGTTTTAGAGGTATTTTTTGGGAGGGGAGCAAACACTTAGAAATGTACACTATCTAGGAAAAGTTATATATGTATAATTGATAACTGAAGGAACCTTAAGTAAAATTTTTTACTTATGCTTGTCTTGTAACACAGTGAGAGTCTAAGGTTTCATAGACTTTGTCACGTCATTAGAAACAATCATCCAAAGATAAAAGAAACTGTCATCATCACCTGGAAATATACCCTGAAAAAGGCATGCACTGTTTCAGGTCAGAAAGACACTGACAAATCAAACAAGAATTATGACAAACAAAACATGAGAAAGCAAAAGGCATACTTCGTAATAGAAATCCATGAGATTAATCCTGAAATAGATATGTTGGTAAATAACACAAAACATTGGTGTTCTTCTGAGTAGGACTGGCCATCCCGACCACCTTGATAATGGATTTTGGAAGGAGAAAAAAAAGAAAAGAAAGAACACCAGCGCATGCTTTTCAAAACAGAAGCAAACCAACGGCGGAAATCCAGACAGAGGAAGTGCAGGATTGGTGCAAAGAAACAATGGATATACACAAGATCAAGCAGTCAAAACAATAGGACAATAGGACCATATATACAGTATATATATACATGAACAAACACAGCTCGTAATCAATATGCCCACACCATAACTCCACCACCAAAAAGAGGACACAACTGCCAGAGTCTAAATCAGAACCAGAGGTATACAAGAAGAGCAGCCCAAGACAAAAACACCGCTGGCAGACTCCTTGCTTTTGCCGGCCATCTCCCCTAATGACACTATCCCCATCGCAACCTTGATATATATCACAGACACTTGGGACGTTCCCTTCCATAAATCAGGGCCAAGCTCCTTGTCTGCCTGACATGAGATCCTGTACTGATAACCTCCTGCCTGTAGAGGAACTAGGAACCCTTAATGATGATGGCTGATCGATGGTGAAGGGACAGACACTTGGCTGAGGCCGCGGAGCCATGTGGAAATGAGTGAGTTGAACATGGCGCTCTTTCGTGGTCGGATATGGGGATGTAAAAAAAGAGGACAGAGAGAAAGAAGTTGAAACTAGAGACAGAGAAGGAGAGAAAAGAGAAGGAGTAGACAAGGGAAGTTGTTGCTTCTTTTTCTTCTTACCGTGTCTTTGGAGGACCTACGTCTCTTGATGCTGGAGGCCAGGGTGGTACTGATGGACCTAAAAGAGGCTTTCTTTTTGGGGTCGGGCTCTGCTCTACCACTTTTCCTATCCTAAAATGAATATATGTAGAAACATTATTTATGCTCTATGGTTGGGGTGATAACTGAGGTTTCAGTCTCACCCCATCTCTCTACTCACCACCAAAACCACCAGCACCCATCTCCTCAGTAAATCACCTTATTCTTTAATATCTAATTATGTCATGGGTCCTTTTGAAAAAAAAAGACTACGTCATTTGGTAGTGTAATATCAAAAAGAGGGAGGAAGAAAGGGATAAAGCTTGTTAGACGTGAGTGTGGAAATAGTCTTGTCAGTCTGATATGAGGGCGTTCGTCTACGTTTTATGCAACATTATCACACTCTGACTGCACAAGATGGCAAAGTAGTCCCTCGGAAATGTGATCACACATTCACTCGGCCTCTAGAAATGCACAGGAATGGGTGATGACTAGTAAAGATGTCAGTGGTTGTGATTCTTATGTTAAAACTATTTGAATCTAATATACTCACCACTGCCTGAACACACACACTTCATCTCCACAGACAAGCAATCTCAAATTTGATGGGTCAGTCAAACATGCCAAATACAACTTAATTAAGCATCTATAATCTACCCTGAACCCGGTTCTGCCACAAGACAGAGCTCTGGAAAAACAATGCATACCTGTCAAAGTAAAAATCCAAACGTAAAGCTAATAGATTAAGTCTTTACCATCGCCTTACAAGGTGGCCAGCCAGTTTGGTGCCCTCCCTCCCTCAGAGTGCCCCACAGCTACTCTCACAAAAACTGCATGATTTGTGTGCAAATAGAGAAAGAACTCATATTAAGGTATTCTTACATCCTGAGTCTCTAGAGAGGAAGAGGGCTGCATAGGGGGAGAAAAGAAAAATAAAAATAAATTTCCATCCACCTGATTAGTACTTTAAAAAAGATTCTTAAGCAAGGGCAGATATCGCTTTAGAAAAGAAAAGAATAAAGTAGCAAAGCAAACATCCACATCCAAAGCCAGGCAGGTATAAAAAAAACAATCTGATAAGCTACATTTCAGATGCGGCTAAGTTGCATATCAAAGAGGGAGAACAATAGCGACAAAAGTCAATAACTGAAGCCCATTTAAAGTCATTATACCTTCAAACAGGTATAATGGAAATTCACCCCACACACCAGGGAATGGGATGGAATATGAATTGGATTAAAAACAACAGAGCTGGAATGACAGCCTATGGAGCAGCAAACCCTTTAGTAGCTACTGTAAAATAAAGAGCAAAAAAAAAGAAATGATTTGCATTCACTGTGTAACTGATTCCATGATATCAGCAAATGGTGGCGCTACTTCTAAAAAACAAAAAGTAAAAACACTCTAAGATGGATGCTGATAAAAAATTATGTGGTGAATAGTTGAGTTGCAGTACCAAAGGAAGCCCTACAGGAGGGCAGGGCAGTGTGGTGTGAATTTCAACATGCCAAAACATTTCATGGATGGAAGGGAAGGAGGGATAAGGAAGAAAAACATAGAATAATTGAACACAAAACAAATAGCATGACAAGTAAATCCTGGCCAGCACTGGAACCGCAGTACATTTTTTTTCATCAGGTCACATGACTTGGCTCTTTCAGGGCACGTTTGTCCTACCATCATGCCGCCAACCAGTGTTTTTCTCTCAACCCCCTACAATATACATTAAATCAAGTGGGGACCAAGTACAGATATAAATAGTGGGCCAAGGGGTGATTGTTGAGTGACATCACATGATGTATTGCAGGTGAGAAATATATAAGATCTTTTTCCTGTTGGAAGATAACACCTCATGTTAGTAAATGGTCAGTAATACAGTACGTTGAGAATGTCTCTGGGAAAATCAATGCCCAAGTCACATCGGTTCCCATCTTTTAACCTTCTTTTTCTTCCATTCTTACTCATCTGAGGCTGCAGGAGTGCAGCCTGGCCACTGAGCCCTGATGAGGTGCTGCGTGCGCGCAGTCCCGGCCATGCTGGGCATGCTGAGCCATCAGATGAAGCGCAGGATAGGACTTGCACAAATGCAGAGTAACCGCCTGTTTCACGTTGGAAATGGAAGTGAACTGCCATAGCCCGGCATCGGTACACACAACAATTGTTATCATCACGCAGTCGGGCTTTCTTTGCTTCAGTTGCCATCCCAAAGTGACACCAGTTTCATATTTGTTCAGACAGTGCACTTCTGACTAACATCTGCTTGAAAATGGTAAACCAAAAGCTGAATGCGTAACTTCAGCGAAGTGATCTTCAAAACTAATAGCAGCAGAGATGTCACCAGTGATGTAAATCTTTTCTTTATATGTCTACACATTAGTATTTAGGAACATTTTGCAAAAAAGACGATCAAACTCACATACTTTTAACAAGGTACAAACCTGATTGGGATTTTTCAATAAGCCTGACTTCATCCTATTTATTTATTTTTTAGTGTTACCAAAACCTTTTAAACCAATTAAATATTTAAAAAGAAACTGGACAAAATAGACATTGGGAGCCTGTTGAAATGAGCTGTTAACACAACAATAGCACCTTACATTGTCATGGTCGAAACAATTCAATAGGTGGAACATTGCTGCAAGCAACAAATATGGAGCAAATACAGGATTCCTTCACACTTATCCCTGAAACAGTTACTGCTTGAAAGGGTAGAGACCAAGCAATTCTCCCTTTTGCTGAGCTCAGCGACTACATACTTTGTGAATAAGCTGAACAAGTCCAGTGAACCAATTCGAAGAAAGATGAGTGAAGAGAGTTTCTAAAACTAAGTGTAATTTAAACTGAAGTCAAGCCTGTGTTGCCTGACAGTTTCCAGCTGGAAGACTGTAACAAGGCATCACTGACTGGTTAGTTTGTGTATATTTGTGCGTTGGCTAAGGACACACAATCATACTGGCTGTGGTACGTCACGGTGAATTTAAGCATGTTACCTAACCTTAGCAGACATTGTGTTATTTCATTCTGAAAATACATTCATAATTAAACTATTCATCTGGTCAAAAGCATTTATGATCTATACATACAGTTGCTACTTACCAAAGGAAAACAGCTTAGCAGTGTAGTTTGCAAGTTAGCAGTAGACAGTTGCAAACAAAGCTTTCTGATCAAACCGTTGTGGACCAAGTTGGAGACGTAGACCCCTTAACTTGTAGTATTGTGCACTGCTAATGACTGTATTCAAACATATTGTATATCTTAGATATTTAAAAAATGGCTTGAAAGCAACATCTTTTTCAAAAGTGTGCCAGTAATGTAATCTATACACACTAAGTTGTATACAGTGTTCCATGTAGCAACCGGGATGAGGAAAGGACCAATGTTGTGTTGAAAACACATTTTATCCACAGATCTGTAGGTTGTCTGTACACAGACAGACATTCTAAGACAAAAGTTGTAAACAAAACAAAAAAATCATAACAATCTTACAGAAAAGTAACAGCAGTGATTTATTATGAATTGGTGTTCGTCATCTTCATCAACTAAGCCATATGTGTTAGCTACTTTTAAACATTAAACTAATTTTGAATAAATAAGTTAAAATCTATAATAATTTATTCATTAGATACTTACATTTCCATTGCCTGTAGTTCAGGCACTAAATGTTGGAACTACTCCCTCCTTGTGGCAGAATTTATTTAGTTCAGTGTTGAATGGGACCAAGTTGTTAAAAAAATGATTGTCGCATATACAGAGCCTTTAGCTAACTCTTGCTTGAACATCACTATAGTTTAGCCACCTTTTTATATATTCTAATTTTAGTACCAATATGGTGGGCAATGGAACATTTAATCTTGAATAATTGCATTTTTTTCAAATAGAAATATTTGACACAATAAGCAAAGTTTCTCAATTCATAGGTTAAATATAACACTGCTGTATAGCTCCTGCAGTAAACTGTCAATCAAAGTATTGCTGCTCATCTGAGAGGGAAGGATTTTTCTTGAAATTAAGCAATCAGGTCATGGACATTTTAGCCATTTGTCTCCTAAACTTCAAGTTTCAAAGGTCAGATTGGTTCAATGAGGAAAATATGATTTTAAAAGATGAAAGGGTGCAAAAAGCAAAAGTTGTCCATTTATAGAATTGAGGATTCTTAATTTCACTTATGCCATTTGTAAAACACTTCTTTGTTTTTTTTAAATAACCTTTCTTGCAACTCAATCCATCCTGTGCACCTTTTTTTTTAATCCCTGGCAAACAAATGTTTGGGTGCACCTATCAGGATGAAGAGTGAGCATCAGTGCCACCGATTTCAGGGATTTTAACGGGTTCTTTGTTTTTTACTTTATTGACGAAAATTAATGCTTTCAAAGTCCCTGCCATGAAAGATGGGATATTTCATTAAATGTATTTAAACTACCACTGAATATTAATAACCAACTTTTAGGACATAAGAAGCCAAAGATAAAAAAAACATAGAGTGGTATGAGATGACAGGATGCAAAATTTAGAAAATAGCTGCGAGCAGCAGAATGTGAAGTTTCACTCCGATTCATACTTATATGAATCTGAGGTATATAGGTATAGGTATATATTATACCTATACCTATATTATATATATATATATTAATTGGCAATTGATTTTAAAATGACCATTCATTTAGGTCTGTTTTGGTCATTACCTTCTTCTAAAGACATCTGTGTCTATTTTCACTAGCTGATAACATATGGGTTGCTGTTATGCTCTCTTTTTTTGCTTTAGTTATTTTCACTGTGACTTTCCTTGTTTCTACTCCGTGTTTTATTTGAATGAATTTTCTTCTTTCATCTGTGTAATATTGCTTCCTGCTGATGCTTCTTTTGTTAGTCATTACTCTCCTCAGTGTATATTACCAGGAGCTCAACTAACTTAATTTATTGTAAGCGCTTCCTAATTGTTTGATGTTGAGTGTAGTGGTTTCTCCTCTATGTACAGTCTTGTTTTGATTTTAATTTACTAATCACTTTATTTTGGAATTAGGTTTTTGGACACCCAACTCCTGCCAGAAATTCTTTTTTATTCTCAACCTATTTATTTAATTGCCTGTATTTGGGTACTTTACTGCCTCACATACTTAGTCATGTAATAAAGACAGTTAATGAAATTAGGTCATACATATTTAAATAATTCTTAGATGAGAATAAGTAAGTTTACCCCCTCAACATCTCTGTTGCTACAGTTTCTTAAGCAGGGCGCAGTCATGCATAAACAGAACACTTTTCCGCCTTTGTAAACAACAATGCCATCCTGCATAGAATGAGGGGTTTACTGCATGAGCAAACTTAGTCAGATGTGCACATTTTTTTCTGAAATTCTGTTTATGTTTGAAGGCATGTGGGTGCACATTCCTTCACAGTGCATCGTGTGATACATAAACCTGAGGCAGTATGAGCACATAATTGCATATAACACACATATAAGCAGTCAAAAACGATACCGGCGATGAATCTGCAGGTTTCAGTGCTTGTTGTACAAAGGAAGGAGGAGGCCGCACAAACTGTGATCCAAGGTTTTCTATCATGATGACTTTGGGTGTTATATAATGAAGTTATTGTTTTCAGTTCATGAAAATCAGATCTTGCAAAGTAATCAAATCGGCGCAACCAAACAGCATGAACAGAATTGTGAACAATAGTCATGCAGACTTCCTCAGTGCTCATTGTGTGGCACGCTGTTAGAGTAAGAGGAGTGACAATTGTGCTTGTTATTTTAGCTGTAGGTCCAACAATGACGGTCAAAGAGCAGGATGAGTACACATGAGCCATCCATGTTCAGTGGTGCAAAAAACGTGATCATCACTGACATGGATATAAATTTCACTGGTCTGCAGGCAGTTTAATGTGACCCTCTCCTTTCTCAGTAATCCCATCCTGCAAGCGTTCGCTAGCTGTATGCGCCTAAAGAACATACATCCATATGAGGACAGTCACAACAGTTGCATACGCTTGTCAATTTGATGGCAGACACCCATGAGAAGGACACAGAATTTCTGGCAGGCGCTTGTGATTTTTATACTATACCTTCTTCCTGCCCCGCTCTCTCTTTTAAGCAGGGCCAAACGTTTTTTTCAAGGCTTACAGAGGGAGGGCATAGCCACATCACAGCCTCGCTGTGTGATCAGGCCATTAAATGTGGCAATCCAACACCCCAAAGCTATTCAATCATGGTGTGAGTTTAGAACGGTGGCAAAAAGGTGAGAACTGTGCTTGATTGGGTCAGTAAATGCATACTTTGCTTGTGCCCGTTGTTGCTTAATTCAGGTTGTTCAACAAAAATAACAAACCAAAAAAAGTATCCAATCTGGGCCTTGTCCTAAATTATAACTGCTGCTTTGTTATCCAGCATTTTATATTCCTAAGGATTTTTTTTCATTTGTGTGAACTGTTCTTTATCAAGGTAGAGTCTGAATTAAGCATGCATGTTTCTTTAGCAGATTTTAACGTTTGTACTTTGGACACTGCACTATTGCACCATATAGTTACAGTGCGCTGAAAGAACTGGAAGGGTCACTGCTCTATGATTGTACCAGGGCATTGATTTTGGTGTTTATGCTCTATTTATATGTTTAGCTTCTGGCTGTCCAGTGACTGCAAAAGTGAAAAAAATCAATGTTGGTTTGATCAAAGCATCACCACGAAGGTAATATTTGTTTACTCTTTATGTAATGTTTCTGGCAGGACATTCGTTTGTATTGATGGGCTTTCCGCGTATCCATCATATGACCGTATGAAGCATACAGTGCCACAGCAGCGTCTTACACCTAGGAGTTCATGCCATGGACAAAGTTGGTGAGTTTTTAATTTGGAAATTAATCCCATCAGAGGGTCGCAGCCTCCTTATTTTATCGCTACCCTAAAAGCGAGCAGCGACATGGGAGTGGAAATGGCTCTGCTACATACTAAAGAGGGTGTCCCAGCCCCAGCTTGACTCCCAGAGGTCTCCTTATTTTCCTGCAGGCATACACAAGAGATATAGGTGTAGTTGGCCCTTGGGAACTATTAAGACCCATAAGGTGGCCACTCAGGACGTCATAAATTATAAGTAGGTATTAGTTTCTCCTGTGGTTCTCTGGTGGTCTGACTGCAACAGATAAGTTTGGAGGGATGAATTCACTGGCTCTATTGTAAAAGCAGGTTAGACCCTTCCATCATGTGCATAAGTAGGCATAGGAGCTCAGTCCTACCTGCAAGTTCTTCCTCCAAACATTGACGGCCGCAAAGGCTAGCTGCATCTGCTTCCTGCGGGCGTCTTTATGGCGTTTATATGCAATTTCAATGAAGATGAGGAAGATCCCTGCTGCAATGCCTCCAGCGACCAGCATAAAGACTCCTGTTGAGATTGGACAGACGCACAGGAACAAAAGAAAAGAAGGAGATATGTGAGCAACCGGCAAACAATTCCGCCGCTCCCACTGAGCACGCATGTCTGGTCTGCGTCTCCTGCTCAGTGGTCGCCCCTCTTTTCTAAACCAGCTCCTAGTGATGACAGCAGCTGCAAACCACACAGCATTAATAGAAGACCACGACTGCACAGAACCACAGCACATGATATTGTACTGCACACTTGCACAGAGGACCCACGCTGACACTAAAACAACGATATCGGAAAGGTATTGGACAAAAAAGGGCTACAGTACCTTACCACTGCAGTTTTTGTCCAATCACTTTTAAGGCTTTTTCTACGCCATATGGACCATACCTGCCATGTTTTCAAAGGTGAGTGTGGCTGGGGCATTGCTCCTTGAGTCACACTCCTGGTATCTCACCCAGGTTTTATCTAGGTCTTCCATGAAGCCGTTCTCATGAGAACTGCAGGGGGTTGGGGGTAGTGGGAAGAGAGGTAACAAAGTTAATAGGAATGCCACAACTGACGGGACATTCGAGTCGCTCACTCCCAGACTGCCAACACCAATGCGACGGAAACAGCTGGACAAGTGGACTAATAGACAGACAATACTCTGACAGAGACAAACAGGGCTGGAGAGGGGAGATACAGAGAGAGATGTGACATAAGGCAATGGTTTGGATGGCTGTAGGTGGTCAATATTCGACCACAAAAATCATAATGATTAAAAAAAAAAAAGAAAAAAAAGAGGAAGTCATACGAGAAACGCAGCTTCCGCTGGGACAGACCTGAGAATGGCCAGGGACACATTCTGTTTCCAGGGGCTGTCCTTTCGCATGCCTATGCCAAAGCCCGAACGGAAAAACAGCTCTCCCGTGGTCACCAGGTCGCACTTCTGCGAGGCTTCAAACTCCAGCACCGCAGAGTCCCAGATGAAAGCATGCAGCTTGCTGTGGGGGAGGGGGAGGGAGGGAGGAGGAGGAGGAGGTAGGAAGGAAGGAGGAGGAGGGGAAGGAGGGGGTTACGGTGCAACAGTACAATGATTTACATACACATTTACGGCTCCCACCCTTCTCGCTCTCTCGCACGCCAGAACGTGTGTGTCATTCAGCGATTACCAGCATTGTCTACCGTTGCTTACGGCCCAAATGAAATCCAATGCCAGATGGGTGAGGACGCGTCCCCCCATTGGATTCCCTCAATCTCAAGATGCTCATCTGGATGCAACCTGAAAAAGGGTGCTCCTGGACTCAGCGTTAGCTCAACCTCACACTGGTGTCAGTGCTCGCTGGCACATCCTGGCCTGCTACTGTCCCTGGGAAGTTCTCTAGGTAATGGGCCTGAATCAGGGGGAACATCGCAGTAAGACCTGCCACGTCCACCTGGTCCAAAGGTCCATCTCCGTCCATGTCCCTGACATAACTGGATTGGCCCTGCGCTATGTGCCTGACAGGTCATGAAGCCGGCTGACACGTGCTCTGGCCGGCTCAGCCTGGCCGAGACTCACTTGTCACGCACGGCCTGGATAGCCTCGGCGGCACTCTCATAGTTGTGCTTCTCCATGTGGCGGTACATGGTGCTAAGCTCGACCTGCCGCCGGAAGTAGATGTCAACAGAACTTTGCTTCACTGTGGCATAGATGAACTTGTCGGATGGGTTTCTCAGCTGCAGAGAGACAAGGACAGGACACATGAGTCAGAGCTTGACTAAATTTCATTGGCCTCAAGTAAGTGATAACAAAAGCAGAAAAAAAAAAAGTAGCATTTGTATCACCCACCCTCGGGTCATTGATACCGGTGATGCGCTCCTCAGGCCGGTCCAACACCAGGAAGGCAGCCAAGTTGGCAGTATAAGAGGCTACGATGATCATAGCAAAACCAGCCCACACCATCCCAAGGATTCTCGCTGAGAAGCTGCGCGGCGCACCTGCATGATGAGTTTTCAGCTAAGTCATTCATCCTCTGAGCTAAAGATCATTTGGTTAATTAGCTTAATGTTTGGATCCATTAACCATGTAAAACTGCTACTTCTGCAATTCTGTCATGTTTGAAATATCTTTCACCGGGATTCAGCCCAATAGACAAAGCACCAAAAAACAGGATCTGCTAAAATAAAAAGGAGATAGAAATACTTTGTATATATTAAGATAAAATGCACCACAAACTGTCTGAAAAAATTCTGTGATTTGAAAGCAATTATGTCATGGTCCTCAGACGTTACAGAAGCAGCACCTGGAGCCTTTAACACACTAGATGCTGGTCCATTTAAAACATTGAGTATATTCTGTGGAGGCACAGTCTTACCTTCTCCTATTCCAGAGTTCAGCAACACTCCCCAGGAGAACCACATAGCAGATGACAAGGTGAGGGCATCCTCTTCTTCTTCTTCACTGTTTACTTTAAATCTTCCAAATGGGCTAGAAGGAAAAAAAATGAGAGGGTTCCAGAAGATAAAATTAGAGATTGTTGAGAACCTACAAAGGGAAGGGAAGCAAAAACCCGGGCGACCCTTCCCAAAGACGGGAACCAAGCATGAGTGAGCAAAGCAAGACAGAGAAAGCCTTGAGAACTGAAACGGGCTAAAGACAGCAGCACGGAGACACAGCGCTGGGATGATCAGAGCCAATCTTCACCTCTGTCTGCCATGTCGTCCACACCGAGGGAAGATCTACAGTGCTCAAAAGTTTATGTACACACAAACACCCGCGCGCACACACACACACACACACATACACACACACAGTAACACACACTTCTATACACATAGACAGACAGGTCCCACTTGTACCTGAACCGGTCTAGAAGGTAAAGCATCACCGCCACCACATGCACCGAAAGACCCACCAACAGCCACAGCGTGCTTTGAAACGGCTGCATAAATGAGTCCAGTGTACTTCGAGGGATTTCCTAAACACACACACAGCGCATTCAGTTATCAACTGATCACTACATCTTTGATAACTCTATCTTACATTACCAATGAGCATGAAGAGAACAAATGTGTTTCCAAACCTACATTGTTCTTATTATTTCAAACACATTTAGCTGTTCAACCGATTTATTATAGTTTTTCTAGTTCATCACAGTTTTTGTTTTTATGAAAATGGGAAGAAAATAATAAAACTGATGTCCTTTCATTGTTATTAATAATGAAGCAGCCATTGATGACTGACTACATCACCTTATAATATTAACAGCAGGTACATATGTTATAAATGCAAAATTGCAGAAAATTAAACATCAAATTTTATTTCCATGCATAAAAAAGCATGGAAATAAAATAAATGTGGTGGACATTTGTATTAGTTTTTAATAGATCTATAGAGGGCTAAAATGGCTGGAAACTGATATGATGGTTCTTAATAGTCCAATAACTGGGGTCTATGCAGGGGGCATGTCTGTCATATTATCAATAATCTTGAACCTTAAAAAAAACTAAGATTTTGTGAATGCACAGAATTTTCCATAGAGATTAAAATGTACTACAAGGTAACCTTACATGCAACTCCCTAGTGTTTCTTTTAAAACAAACAAACAAACAAGGAGAGAATGTGGTACCTTTTTGACAAGGATAGTGAGGCCTTGATATTTAAACGGCTTGGAGAACTCGATGTACTGGGCTCGTTCGTTGTTTATCGTCAGCGGGGCAACAATCATGTCAGCCAGGCCCCCCAGGAGCTCCCCCATCATGCCATTCCACTCCTTCTTGTTGCTGTTGTTCACCTGAATTTCAGATATAAATGATAGAACATAGGATGTATTGTAAGATCATATTCTCTAAATCTTCAAACAAGAATGCATTTTATTGATCAAAAGAGGGCCCTCTATGTTTTTTTGCTTTTTTTCTAAATGCACCTTATAAAGCTAACATTTTTATAAGAGATTCATCATATTTTGTCTATGGAGCCAGGGTTTTGGGCTCATTGACAGGTGTTACCACTCTTGTATATAGGATTTTTTTGTTCATTGTTTCCTCAAAATCTGTCTTTGTTTTATAGTGGAAATATGTCAATTTCTCACCTCTCAAAGAGCTCCATTTCTAAAAAAAATAGTTTATTCACAAGGGACTGAGACAAAGATGCAAATTGTTCTGTAATCAGACAAATAAAAAACTTTATATTTGTATTAGAGATAGTATTGGCTGCATCCTGAGGACTAAAAATTGGAGGAAATATCCAAACTCTAAAATAGAATTCGGTTCCTGAATCTCTGATAGCGTGAACAGTGCAATTTTGCAAAAGGAACAGTGGACTTGCACAGAAATGTTGAAAGCTATACTGATTTTAAAGCAACATATGCTCGCATCCAAATTACATTTTCTTGGAGGAAGTCAATTCATTGGGGAACTTAAGCTTTAAAGTAGGAGAGTGCTCTCTACTCCAGACTTTCAACAGTGTGAAATCTAAAGATTCACCAAAAGGTAAACTGGTTAACTGGCCCTTGACTATTCTGGCAAAATATTATTTTCCCAGTTAGATGTTTGAGTTGGTTTTATGTCTCATGCAAAAATGATACATTTTTCATGATGAAAAACTGACCCGCTCTTGGGTTCCAAATTTTCCATCAGCCACCAGGTGGACCTCGTAGGTGAAGTTCATGGTCATCGCCAGCTTGATCAGGAGATCAATACAGAACCCATAACAACACTGGGGCACAATTGGGCGTCCTGTAACAAAACCAGCAATGGTTGCAAGTTACTAACACTCATGGGCGAGTTGGTCAGATTTTTTTTTTTCTTTACTCAATCCAAAGGCGGCGCACGCAGACTGAACGAGATGCGTGACACGATGGTTCACCCAGACAGTCGGTTCACAGCCACACAACACACAGGCAAGGCACGTCCAGCCCTCCAACAATCACACGTTCTGAATGGCTGCATGCATACATATATAGATACCTACTGCATATATATGTATGCATCTCCAGTGGCGGCGAGTGCGCTAGAAGCACATTGATATTATAAACGTCCCTGATGTGTTACCTGGGATGGTCTCATTGGGCCCAGTGCAGATAACCTTTTTAATTAAGACTCCATTTAATGTAATTTCCTCCTTGCATGTTCCATCCGGCATAGTGGGCTTCACATACACAAACGGCTCCTGGTGTATCGTCACTATCTACAACAGATGGGACACAAAGTTGTTTATCACATACTTACAGCTGGATTCATCGTGATCCCTTTCAGAATTGTTCCAAAAGAGAAGAAATTCAAAACCACGTAGGACACCCGGCTACACCTTGATGAACATATACACAGAGACTCGCCGGTGAATTACTAAACAGGTCACAGAGAAGAGGTTGTTTTTAAGTGATAAATTCACAGCAAAAACACAAGTGCTGCCTTTCGGATTCACTCCCCTGCGCAAGAGAACTGTTAGAGCTGTTAGTGCCCTGTCCAGCACGGGTGCATCCGCTCAGGTCCACACTATCTGTGTCGACATGACTGTCGCAGTGCAGCAGCAGAGTACAGCCACCCCACCTTTAATCGAGTGGACATCTGGAAGCCTTGTGGTTTCTCAGTCTCTCCTCCAGGCCAGATGATCTTCCGCTGATTGTTCATTACCACCTGCGGGGAAGCCAAACGCAGACAGGATTATAGAGGAGTGCTGGCAGAAGGCACGCTGCTGATGGGACTCTAAACACTGCCAGTGAATGGCACTAATGAGTCAGCTTTACATAACCACGGCTCAGCAGTTCATTTATTTATTACACCTCTACCTACCTCTAAGTTATGTAACTTACCTGAAGGTTTGAGCAACTTGCACTTGTTATGTCTGTCGACAGAGAACTGAAATGCTGATCCATGCATCCTCCAAGATATCTGCTTGGCCTATTTAAATTGCCCCCAATAACTTACATGATTACGATGAGCAGGCTTTATGATAGCGCACATATTTAAAATGGTAGCTTTTTCTGGTGCTTTCAGTTGCATTTTACAGCCTTTATCTGCTAATACAGTATTCATATTGAAATGGAGAATTATGAACCTAACAAAATAATAATTTCACGGGGTTTCATCTTTACTTTGCGTTTTCTAAATGTAAAACGCAAAGTAAAGATGATTTCATCGGGTCATACCTACATTTCCATTGCCTACCCCAGTACTGCCTGCATAGGGCCAAGCAGCCCTTTCAAATGGATGGGTGGAATGAGTGCATTCAAACATATTCTCCAACTCCAAAGAATTTCACCATTCCACAGGTTTTGATATTTTAAAAAAGTCATATGATTTGGTAATTGCACTTTTTAACCACAGAACACTCATGAGATGCATCAAAGCCAGTCTCTTGGCCACAAACCGGCACTGAATGAGGGCATGCTCGGGTGTATGCATATGCGAAATTGTGCTGCTGTTTCCACGTGAGCACGCAATTATAGAAGGAAAAGGGGGTTATTTAGTGAGATTACCGACCAAAATTTAATTATCAGTTGACAGGGGAAGCAAAGACATAGTGTGCAGATGTACGTGTGTGTGTGTGTGTTTGCCATTTGGGGCTGCGTTCTGTGCACGACATTTTGCTAAAAATAAAAAGATAGACGTTTAGAAAATCTTTTGTTAATTTTGTTAATTCAGAATTCCTACTTTAGCGAACTTTAGGAACGATTCATTGATTTTAGTTAACCAATATCAATTAACAGAAGAAACAGATAAAAGTTGGTCGGTCTCAACATTGGAAAACATTGGAAAGACAAGAGTTTATTATTCTGACAAAAGCATTAATCGGCGATAAAATGATGTATAATCTTTGGGTAATGCTTGGTTCGCATAATCTTAATTGTAGACATTTGGCAGTTCTTAATTTTGGTTGCCACAGCAAAAATGATTTTAGAAATCTAAAATTAACTGATAACCTCTCCTCAGACAAAACAAGACAATGAGGTCGGAAGTAGCCTAATAAGTAGTGTCTGAACTAGATTCAAGCAACAAAACTACTCACGTCCAGGCAGCCAAAGTTTTATAGGGACAAAATAATTATCATGACTAATCATACAATAAGCCCTTTTCAGAAAAATGTCTGATAGAGATGGAGAATAAATATAGTACATAATGCATTTAAAAAGCCTCACTGACTATGGTATACAGCTGGAGCATTCCATTAGCTTCAGCTGAATTGCTCAGAATCTGGAATAAGGCATTGCCCTACATTACCCCAGAGTGTTGTGCTGCGGAAAGAAAGCTATTTCTATCTTTTTGATTACAAAAATGGAGCAGATGAAGCCTATCCGCATGAAGTAAACTGAAAAAAGAGAATCCACATTCAATTCATTTAAAAGAAATTCTTCATAATTAAAGAGGCCTATCCTGCTCAGGTGTGTAACATACCTGTGTCCCATTGTATATGCCGACTTGCACGAGGCGAGACTTCTGATAGTTGAGTATACTGTAGTGTGCATACTTCCTGTCTCCGTCATCATTGAACTCGACGCGTCCCGTGAGGCCCTCCGGATATTTAGACGACATCAGCACCCTTTGATAAGAAAATGAAAAATAATAACTGTAGTTATTATTATATTTCCCTGAATGGATATTTTTTACTCTTAAAATGGTTTTGGACTGCATGAATCACAACTCTGTTATGGCTGTAAACAAAATATGATGAGAAAGACTCCTGAGCTAGAGTGATATTTGTAATCAGCAGTTGGTTCTGTTGGGAAAAAGTGCATCATCTTATGTGATACTGCAGCAAAGCCACTCATAAGTAGGTCATCTGAAATTCAAAGGCCCGTTTCATGCTGAAAAATGCAGGATAATAGTTGATGCATACTTGAAAATTCTGATAAAACTGATACTCATTCGGGCAGCTATTTTGTCAAAGGTGTCTGTATTGACTGCAACAGAGAATTAATTTAAGAAAAGGGCTGTGCATGAATCTTTCATTATTGGATTGACTATTTACTGCAAAAACAACAGGTATAGTAAAGTAATGTACATGTGCAAAAGCTGATTAGATTATATATATATACATATACATCTTATATATCTTATTTGTCACAATAATCTAACATTTAACAGTAAAATGAACCATTTCAACATCAGCTGGAAAAATTAATCATTATCAAGCTTACCGTTTGAAGAGGGGACCTGTTTTCCAGATGTTGGTGTTGCCTACGCATCCCCTCGGGGGCTCTGTGATGTTCTCCTTCTCAAAGAGCTCCTGGATGGACTGAGCCACCACGGCTACTGCATCGTTGATGTGCGCCGATTCATTCTTCCCGTTGATGAGCTGGAGGCCGATCAGACCTGAGATCACGTCGACATAAAAAATAATCACTAACTTGCCAAAAGCGCTCCTTCTCAAGATCCTTATGCACTGTGCAAAGTCAAAATATAAGTTTTTGGGCTCCAGTTTACACATCCAAAGGTCAGAAAGCAAATGTTTAACCCATCATTATCGCTTGTTCATCCATATGAAGGTGATTTAAAAAGAACTGTCACATAAATTAAATTTTATGACCATATGTGGCAAATTCAGGACATTTTTTTTATGTGGCTTCTGAGGACCTTTTGGCAGTGTGTAAACACTCCCGTGAAGTTGGATTTAAATGATTTGAGTCCTTCCCTCAAAGATTTTAGTAATCAGGCACAAATATCACTGTTGTTTTCAAAAACAAACAGAAAAATACAGTCAGACATAAATAGAACCAACCAACAATCCAACTTCAGCTAAATTTTCCGATTGTAAGAGGCCTGTCAGTGTCACAGACTCCTAAGAGAAGACGTAGACGTGGACTGGAAAACGGACAAGACAACAAACTGTCTGCAGGGATTGTTTGTGTTTGAGTGCCCGGGGTAAAAGACAGTTGACATATGTGACCACAAAGTGATAATATGTTGTGGAAGAGATGTGCCAGAATATAAGACAAAAATAAGAGGCTGATGCAGTCTTACCAGTCTATCAGAAATCTGTTGCAAAACTCTCACCATATAATTCATTAGAAACCAAGGTATTAATATGACAGAATAGCACATTGGATTTACCTTCGTCTAATTGGCTTTGCAGATATAAACTAAAAAAATTAAGTGGAGGCACACACCGCATTGAAACCTTTAAACACAGAGTGCTTAAACATTTCAATGATCAACACACAACAAGCAGCAATAAATTTAATCACGTGATCCATCCATCATTACTGTTAATCTCTCTCCAATAATGCATTTGTTGTACTCGGCCCCTTAGGGAAGTCGAGGCTAACGCCGGTCTCTGCTGGATGAACGTACCGTCTGGTGCCTCACTCAGGGCTTTACCCGACAACTCCCGCTCGCCCACCAGCCACACGTAGCCTGAGCCCGTCATGTTGAGGAAGCGGGCAGCCTTGTACACTGATGCGGCGTCCTCCTCGCTGGAATTTTCCGTGTTGGACAAAGGAAAAAATGTTATTGATTGACTGATTGAATGACTCACCATCCTGTTCTTTTTCTTTTTTTTTAACTCCCCACTTCAAAAGTTTGTTTTTGTGATTTTTTGCTTTATCAAATGTATAGGATTGCTCATTAAAGAGTCAAAGGAAAATTGATTATATTTGGTATACTTATTGTTTGTGATGTGTGCAATATATGCACCCATATGCAGGGTATACAATATGTCCAGTATCATTGTAATTCGACAGTTAACAGCGCTCCAAAAAAGGAAAAAGTTCCAGCATTCAGCAAGTGTACATAAGAACATTAGGTTCTACAAGCACACTGCCAACTGAGTTGGCTACAGCCAGCACCGAGCTAGACTGAAATTTATTGGTGCTTGTCACTGTTTTGCGTATTAGTGTGTGTTGGAAATAGTAGCTCTTGAACTACTGGCTTTTTCTTTGCTTCATTTTTTGAATAGGAGCTTCCCCTGAATAAGAAGAAATGTCTGTGAACTGTCTTGAAGCATTCACTTAGCCTAATTGCATGGTGATTAAGCTTAACTGAAATGCACAGCGATCGGTTTAACACACAATAGACCAACCATCTAAAAAAAATGTACGCCTCTAAAATCCTAAACAAAGTGCAGAGGAGTGGAGTAGATTCAGGAATGACATCATCTTAGTGTTCCTATCAGAGGTGTAAATGTAAACAGCGAAAAGGTCTCCACACTCGAGGGAACTCCCTTGTTAATCTAATTTGAAATTCAATTAATTTCCCTGTAGTTAAGTTCAACTCATACCGTAAAGATGCAGTCCTTTTCAATCCAGTCATAATCAAATTCAATCTAAAAAGCAAGAGGGCGACATGAATCACCCCGGACCCCACTCACCCGTCATGGACGGTTTTCTCGCCTGCCCTCAGGCAGAAGACACCGCAGCCTGTCATGCAGAACTGTGAGGCTCCGTGACAGGATCTACCAAACCGCCATCAGACTTTTAAATGCTGAAAATAACCTCAATTTCTTTTTTTCGCACATATTCTTTGCACATCTACTTTTTGCACAAATTGCAAAAAATGCACTCAGTATATCTATTCTGCCTCTTTATTCTGACCTGGTTTTTAATCTACATTTTTTATTTGTCCTCATCTGAGATGTTATGTTGAACGACAATAAAGATAATCCCTCTATCAATCTGTTGAGTCAAGTAAGTTTGAATAGAATGGGATCAAAGTCCAAGAATTAGTTTGCTTATATTGTATAGTTTTCAGTCAGTTTCAGTCCATTTTGGTTTTGATGAATACTCAGAGTGCTTTTCAGCAGGGGTAAGCGGTGAGTGTAATTTTGACAAGACACGTTGATATATTAGGCAGAGGATCTCACCTGGCAGACAAAATGATGACTCGGGCCTCCAGCTCTTTAGCCTCCAGCAGCAGGGCAGTTAAGTTAGTCTCCTGGCTGAACTGGAGGACTTTCTCTGCCTGTGATTGGGGCATAAGAAAGGTCAAGCCAGCTACTTTCCCCTACTTCAGACACCATGTTGCCTCTTTTTACCTGCTTGGTTCGAGCTTGGCCGATTTTGTTTGAAAACGAGAGACAGAGATAAAAAAAGAAAGCGATCCAGGGGGAACCGGCTGAACTAAAAAAAGAAAAAGCTTGAAGGGGAAAAAAAATGTTTTGCATTTGTTTGCATGCAAACTGAGGGTTATCAAGGCTCCAAAGAAGAACGTGCATGTGTTAGGTAGGGGAGAAGAATAAGGTCAATGCAACCAATAACCAAAAAGGTGAAGGGGAGTGAGGGGAACGTTTTCCCTCAACAAAAAACTGCTGAAAACGAGGAAAGTGCTACAGAACAGGAAGAAGTAGCATCTGGGAAATCTAAGTCCCACACTACCGGTTCTCCACAAAGGAATGAACTTGCAAACTCTTTTTTTTTTTTGTGTGTGTGTGAGTGTGTGTTCTGAGTACATGCATTCCTTTATTTAGGGAGAAAATGAAAATGATAAAGCTGGGCGCTGTTCTCTCATGTCTTTTTTAAGTGACCGAAAATGATAGATTTTTCATAGCAAAAATCATTCTTTATTGAAATCATGGGGAATGTCTCAAAGTAAAAATTAAAGAAAAACACGTGCTACCAAGAGAGGGAGATTTCTGGGTCGGTTGGTGACTGGTTTGGGCTGGTTTCTAGTTGCTACGTTTGGAAAGTTGGTGGGCGGCGTGCATTGACCATGCAAATATACCTTAGGTCCTCGCTTGTTGTCATAGGACAGTTGGTCGAGGTTTTCATAGTTCCTTTTTTTATTCTGATGAGTAATGTGCACAGAGAAAATATGCAGACACAGAAAAATATTATAAACAGTTGAAAATGGAGGGCAGTAAAGCATTCCAACAAATCTCCACTTTTCTGCTTCAAATTGGGAGCTTTAACAGTGGGACTTGCAAAAAACATCAGTTGTTAAAAGCATTTTGAAATCATCATGTATGTTCCAGTCCAGGGAGGAAGTGGACAACAACAAGTTTAATATGAATTGAAAACTGCTCATGTATTCTTGCCATGCACTTGCTTACAGACGGTCTTCAAGCAACCCATAGGATTTTTTATTCACATGTTTTTTATTCAATGTGGTAAATGGTATCCATTAGGCCAGACACATACTTAATTATCGAAGTTATGTATACACTTATTTAATAACATTTGCCTTTTTTTAGATTTGAGGTCATTTAGTTATCTGCAGTGAAAATGGTTGAAGTATTCAAAGATACTTCGTGGAGAAAACCTAAAACTAACCAAATGTTTAAGATATGTTGTCAATGTACAGATAAAAACACAGATGTTAATAATGTTGGCATTTAGGAAACAGAACAAAATGTCGTAGAAATGCAGCAGAGATATTTGGATTGTCATTTGGATAATCTGATATGCCTTGTAGTGAAATCTTTTGGAAATATGTGTAATACATAGGGAGGTATTGAAATAATATACCCATGTTTTTAGTCTTTACATGATGCTGGCCTTGTAAATTGTTTTGTTTCTGGGTTTTATTGGGGGCGGGGGGGGTTTAACCATTAACCATGTATTTTTTTATTTAAAATCATAAGTCAGTTTTTTATTGCCTAACCCCAATGGCAAAGGGACAATCTTTTGTCATGAAATTGTATTTAACCAAGACAACCAGCACAGTAGTGTTCATCAAGTTGGCCGTGGTATTGTGATCTAATCATTTTCAAAACCCGATGAAAAAAATATTAAGCTTGCTGTGATTAAAACAGCCTTATAATCTTATCATAGTAAGGCAACAATCCAGTCTGCTACTTTGATTAAAAGATAATAATTTCAACAAACACTGCAATTGCCTGAGCACCTATTGGCTGCAACATATTGGAGTAAGTTCAATTCTTATCTAACCCCAAAGATGGCATTTGGGCTCAAGAGTAGATAAGATTAAATTTGGTAAAGCAAACAGAATTACTCATGCTAATGTTGATTCTGACTTAGTATCATACATTTTCCCCAACTATCGTGACAGCAATGAGAGATTAAGTTCAGTGTTACCACGGGATATAAATGTCTAGCCAACTATAGCCAAAATGAAAGCTTGTCTTTTCAAACCAGACTGCTGGCATTCCTGATCTTACGAGGAAAAAAAAACTTGTCTCTCAAAAAAATAGATGATTAGCTTTTTCATTTTCTCAAGAATGCTTCACATTTGGGAAAGACAGGTAAGGCTACTATTACCCTCTGAAGTCATGAAATGGAAAAATACAATTGTAACCCTAATCGTAACCCCTGCATGCCAAGTGAGAATGGACTAAGTATGGACTATATGTTTGCTTTCATGCAGAATTCTCTTGTTGTAGCGGTGGTTGTACAAAGGACAACCCTACGAGTCATATTCAGGGTATGAACAAGCAACCTATTAGGTTATTAATACTGAAAGTTTAATTTGTTTTTTATCTCACACGCTCTTCAAGTTTGGCTGTGACAAAAAATATCTATTTAAAGCAAAAACAAACTCCACAATCAAACTCCAACAACCCGCCCTCAAAGCTGTGCCCTACCACATAATTCTCAGCAGGCTGGATGGTCAATTTCTGGAAGTGTGAAAAACATATCATATACTGTGCCTTCAAAACAGATCATGTTTCAGGTCATCTCCTTTTTATCTAAAAAAACAGCACATCACACACATTTATGTGAGGATGTGAAGTATAATTTTGTTAGAAAGCTTGAGAAACATCTCAGGTAAGCATTCTGCTTTCGACTGTGATTTTTTAAGGATAGTAGCATGCAAAGTTTCCATTTTAATGGTGTCGAGAGTGTGCATGAACGTAAAAGTGTAGCCACACGTACTGCGCTCCTAAAACTGGGACATAGAACAAACAGACAGTAGCTGCTTTACAGGTTAAGCTACATTCACTCACCGCAGGTGTCATCATTTTGGACTCAAGCCCTATTTTTTGTCCTCTAACTGGCGACACTCTGGCTGTGGCAGGAAGCCATTTTACGGGGATATATGAAATCTTTCTGCATCGCAGGGTTCTATTGCAGCTGCCTGACTTTAAAGCTCACACATCAATGCTCTATGGGTCTGATTCCCCCCCTTGACAAAGTCTAGCCTGACTGCACATTGATACAATATCCAGCCCACAAGGAAATACTCATGGACAGATCTAGTTAAATTTCCATTCATATTAACAGATAGCTATAAATATGTCCAAATAGGTTTATATTTGCTTTAGATCTCATCAAATGCTAAATAAGAATTAGGATATAGATAATCTGGGAAAATTACTTGATCAAAATTAAACAAATGAACACACAGAAAGATGGAGATTTATTTATTTTCTCTCTATTTTTCTGACTTTTCTGTTGGCTCTATTTTAATACCTACTGTCAGGCATTAATATTTCACATTGGAATGGTCACATTTGATCTCTGACATTGTCCAGAGTATTTCTGCTGGTGGTGACAGTTATCCTCCTGTGACCTTACCACAATGTGATGAATCTATGTTGCACACCAAGATGTTGGCAAGACTACAACCTCAGCATGAAGTGGAGCACAACGTGCTGAAACTGTGAGACTTTAAGTTTTAGAACACAGTTTACGCCATAACTTAATAAACCGACAATGTGCAGGAATGCAGAGGAGTTAAAGGCTTAAGACAGAGCTAGCGTTGCTCTTTTAATTTCTGTGTGGAAACATATGTAGATGCACCATATGAATTTGTCATGGAGCTGAAAATTAATTGCTCAAATGTTCTTTATTTGAGCTGTCGTTAAGGGGGCTTACACCTTCAGGTGGCATTTCATCTAAATTTGGGACGGTGTGCATCTTTCCAATGAGTTTGTCTTCACTTTTGTCTCACTGTTGGCAAATCTCTCATGAGAGCTACACTCAGCACAGTCCCATTTTCAATAATTTACAACCTCTCCAGCACGTCAGTAGTTCTCAGCCTCAGGCCAGTTTCTTGCTACAATGTGTATTGCTTCATTTCTTAAAGGTGCATGTTTTTTTAAAATGTTTAATTTGAAGAAAGTAACTAACTTGCACAATTGCTGTGTTATATTTTCAGCTATGGATACATGCACTTCAATGTATACTTCACTGTACACGGTTCCATGTTACACATATCAGCAGGGTAATTAAAAAATATAACCCTGGCAAGCCTTTAGTTGTGTGTTTTCACAGGTTTCCGCTTAATTACTGCATTCATTTGAACTGATTCTAGAATGAGTCCTTCTCAGAGCCCCCGTAAATGCTCGTACTGGCACTGCAGTCACATTCAGATATTTTCATAATTAGAGCATCGCTGCAGTGACAGCTGCACCAACTTGTCTCAGCATTCTCGGACTGAATGGGACCCACAGATGGGTTCATTTTCAGTCCAAACTGAGAATGAGCAAGAAACCATTTAGATTCTCTTCAATGATGTCTCGTGTACAAATGTCCTATTTCTAATGCAGGGGGTGAGTCATACCCTCATTATCTAACTTCCAGCCTTATGTCTCAAACTGCATACGTAGTTTCACAATCCACTCTTTTAAAAACAGTTTCACTGTTTTCTTTTTAGTGGCTGATAGTAATCTATGTTGCTTAATTTCAACAGCTTTCAGTTTGACTGGAGCTGCCTTTTGCAAATAGCCTGGGGTGCATGTCACAGTCAGTGTCTCTTCATCTTCTGATTTAATTAAATCCCAGAAACAGAACTCATCTCACTTGACCACACAATTACAGCAAAGAGTTCCAGGGAGACAACTATTACAGAGTGAAAGAAAAAAACGTCCCAGTGTGATTTCATCTCATTAAATGGATGACATGGATGGCAGTTTTTTGTCCCCCCACCCTCCCGCTACCAGCACCTCCCTCCTTTAATTATGTTACTCATCTCCTAGACAGCACACGCACGTCATTACAGTCACAAATGCATTTTAGCTTAAAGTTCACCATTTTACTGACCAACACACATAGCCCAAAGCCAGACAAAATGGATGCGCTTGTGGTCTCTGATAAAAAAGGAAACATTCCCGATATCTTACAAACATGATTGAGCAAGTTACAAAAAAAAAAATCAAGTCCTTTAATACAATGACACCTGTCAAGAAACACCTGAGTCCTACCAAAGCAGTAATAACACGCCTCAACACTTTGATTTGTGATGGTTTGCAAAGTCCCATGTTAAAGTCCTCTATTTGGCTCCCAGTGTGGAAAGACACAGGATAATTTGGACTGTGGTGAAAAGCAACGTGAAGATGAGCAAATAAACATACAAACTTTTGTCAGATTAGACCACAGTAGACGCTGTTGATGGCTTTGGGAATGTTAGCCAATGTTTACACAACGGTGAGAAAGAGATGTGTCCAGACAACAGAAAGGGAAACAGTTACACACGCGGAAGACCTCTGCGGTTTAAAAACCGTACACACTCACGCGCTCATACTCAGGCGCACTGGGAGAGGGCGGTGGAGGGAGGCGGGATTCGGTACCGAGAGCTGGACCGTCTCACCTTTGTTTCTCTCTCCTCCAAAAGGGTCTCTAGCCTCTTCTGAGCAGCCCGCCCCTCGTGGTCATCACTAACAATCAGGATGATGTGATTCCAGTTGAACTCACGCATCAGGTCAAACCACACATGAGCTTGGTGGGAGTAAGGAGGCACTGTTCGCAGGAAGGACAGGTGGATACTCTGTGGAGCACCAAGCAGGAGGGAAATTAAGTAGTCTTGCCTTTAATTCGCTGACATGAGAGGATTAAATTAACATGAGAACTATAGACGTTACATGGTCCTGGAGGATAGTATGCAAAAAATCAGTATGTGGCTCATGAAGTTAAAGTCTAAAGTCCCAAAATCATTTGGGACTAAACAGATTGCATATTTTTTTCACAGTGGTCAGATTACTATAAATAATCTATCCAAGTAAATAAACTTTAATCATAAACTTTTCATTTTTGTATATAATAAGGTTAACACAATTTCTAAGAGGCTTAATGAAATGTCCTTGCCCTTGTTCATGGTGCAAATTTAGGTCTGTCCCAGAACCTTGAGACACTACACAAATTCAAAACAGACGATTGATCAATAAATGGGTATACAGTAAAATCTCTAGGAGCTCATACAAGCACACAGAAAAATAATTGCCTGGCATCATCATCCTTTTTCTTAATAAGATGACTGCTGCCACTCATATCTATTTTTGGCACACAAAAGAAAATAATCCTGCAGTAAAACCTCTATTATATATTGACTCTGGAACTCATTATCGTTGTGTTCCTTATAGTTGCTTGAGTTTCGTGGTTAGTTTAGAGAAGAATAGAGTAGTTACTTTTCCAAATGTGTTTTTTGTCACGACAAATTCTAAATCTGAAATTCCTACTTTTGGATGGATTAAAGGATTAAGTTCAAATTTTAAATACCTGATCCAGAGTACTGTTTAATACATATTATAGACAACTTATTTCTCAAGTTAGTTATGTAACAAACTATGAAAAAGCAAAAGAATATTTTACATCCCACTCCAAAGTACAGAGAATGGGTTTGTTGGAGTCTTGGAGTTGATATACACAAGACATTGTGTATATCATTCAGTGTTGTCTGAATGATTTTTCAGCATAACTTCTCAAAGACTTGTAAAGATGTACACAAATAAAGATACAATGTAAAAAAGTGACCACAAATATGTTTTTTTTCTTCTTAGTAAACCACAGTCAAACTAAGCAGTTAACTGTAATAGGAAAAAAATGCCTTCCCTTGATCTCTGCAGATCCTCAAGGATTCCTTAAATCTTTAATGCCCTCGTTTCTTTTAAATGGCAAGATTATGGTCTACAGGACTGTGAAATCTCAATTCATATTTAAGTCACTGGCATTCTACTCATACGACTACATTTAAGGCTTCGTGTATGTGACTTGTGCTTGTGTATTTCATGAAATGGATTTTAATAATAATAGTCTTTCAAATTTCTGCTGGATACCCATTTAATCACAGCTCTCCTATTGGACTCAGATGTGATTCTTAATCTAGGAAGGTTTAGAAGAGACCCCCCAGGGTAAATCTTACTCCTTCACTCTGTCTTCTCTCTCTTCATCTTTCCCCATTTCCAACATTTATCTCTCTCATCCGTCACTCACCTTGTCTGAATAGATGGACATGCGGGTGGTGAGCCCCACCACAGGAATGCGGTAGAAGCCTGCTGTGTAGGAGACAGGAGTTGGGGTGAGGTGGTCATTGGACTGGGGAGGGTGACTCACCAGGATAGCATAGACCTGTGGAGACACGGAGGAAGAACACTGTCACTCCGGCGGTGGAGGAACAAAATGGTTACCACCAGAGAGAGACTTTAATCATTCTGCAGATTTTCTCTCGTTGTTCATTCAAACTGCACTTGATAAGCTTGACCCGGCTTTTTCAAACATGTCATTTCAACGGATTTTATGTTTCACACCAAATGTGACTATATGGACTGGATGTGCCCACAACAAAGATTCCAGGGAATGGTAATGACACACTTTCATGCAGCATAAGAAAGAATGCGCACTGCTTTGATGTGTATTTGCAAATGATCAGGCAAAAGTCTTTACCACCCGTCCAATATAAGCTCCTTTCTTATTACCTTTGTTAAAAAGTATTTTGAGGAATTGCTTGTTTTGCACAAGAAGTGGGATGTTCAAAACCTGAAGGAGCACAGATTCAGTGGTGATATTTGATCACAATCCATGGAACAGTATCTGGAAAATCTTTTCTTTTCTAACCTAATGTAGGCTGTTTGGAAAGGGTTGTTTTCTTAAAGGTCTCAAAAATGTGAATCTAAAGAGGGTAAAAGGATGTCCTTTCATCTTGGTGTGTTGTGCAGTAAATTACGTTTTCAGAGACTGATTTTGTCAAAGAATATAGGACATCATGGCAAGCCTACAGCAGCTACCTACTTAATCCAGCCACTAATTCCGCTTGGGCTTCAACATCTGTTTTTCTGAGTGAGAGTGACGTAGATTTGATAGACCTTTAATTAAGAACGCACTCCTCTCCAACTGAGCCCAACCCCGGCTTTGAAATACAGCAACGGAGATTGAAAATAGTAGATCAAACAAACATCCTTTGCAAACACAAATCGTGATGCTTACTGTGTGGGCAAGCAAAACCACTCTTTTACGCACACACACGCATATAAATTAGGTTCCCAACCAAAGTAGGCCGCTCATTTCTTTTAAAGAAAATAACTTTTTCAACCCCAATCTTGAGGAATATCACTGAGATGAGCAAAAGGGGGACAAAGTTGGCAAGGCTGTACAGGCATGGATTATTGGATACAAGCACCCCCGTATGGTCGGGTCAAAAATGTGGTCTGTTTTCCAAGGACTGCTTGCAGGCAGCTACTCCTCCATCTGCCACAGATGGAGGAGTAGCTTCCTGCCCCCCTCAGCAACTGCTATCACCAATAAGATGAACTCATCTCATCAAACAATGCATAGACTTTTTATTGCTTTAGCTTGAAATGAATCTCCCTTACGAGACAGGTGTGTATGAGGTGTGTAGGTGATCTGTAAACTGGGTTTGCTTGCTTGTGTTTTGAGTCCAATTAAGGTTTGAAACTGGATTTAACTGTATAATTCTAAAAGGCTACATCGGTTACTTGCGGCCAGTGGAGGACGAAGGACATGAAAGCAACACTGTGGGTGTTTTCATTTCATTCTTTGTATGAAGCTTAATTATGTGTGTGGGAGAGACAGGAGTGAGCGCGAGAGGCACTTCACGCCTCAACATGCTGTGACATAATGTTGGTGCAGTTCGAAAGCAATGTTGAGCATCCAGTCATAGGATGTTCAGCACATTTCAGCATGCTGCAGCTCTCAGAGGTGCACATCCACTCACCATGCATTACTCATGAAATATGTTTTGTGTATTTCATCTGGAACACATGCAGTGTGTGAGCAAAGATCTTTCAAAAAGCAGCAGGAAAGCAGCTAAATTTCAAGTATACTTCTCATAAAAGGTCTATCGCAACAGAATAAATAATACATTCTGGAGACCAATATCCATAAAGTGTCTTGAACAACCGCTGATTGCATCTCTTGCCAAGATGTCCTCATGTAGCACGGACAGCCAACGCCAAGTGCTAGATTCTACATGACGTATGGCGCATTTTCACCCCTGACCTGCTCCATTGCACTTCAGTAGATCTGCAGCTGTGTGCCCAGAAACGTGCTGATGCCCTATCATCTGAGATATGCCTCAAACCAAAGGCTATTTTTGGACATATGTAAACAGACGAATTTGTGGTAACTTTCAGCCAAGAAAAGTGGACAAACATGTTGGGTTTTCAGCAAAACATGTATGCAAAATTGGACGAGAGAGTGTCTATTTAATGTAAAAGAACAAAACAACAACACTTATCGTGATCATTTACGTTTTCCCTGCAGATTTAAGAGCTCATTACCAAATGTCTCCTTATTGCATCCAATGTTACTTACTTCAGCGTTTTTTACGTTAAGAACACACGGCTGATGGTCCTAAAAGCACCAAATTCATCGGGGAAATTGACTATATTTAGGCTGCTCTTTTATGAGCGTGAACGAATAAACGAGATTGGACGTGGAACAGATGGAGCTTGTGCCGTGGACAGTGATTGTAAATGAGATAGTTGTGTTTGGTGGCGCCCGTGCAGAGGTGGCAGTTGACTTACCTGACTGGAGATGAGGTCCTCGCAGACGGACAGAGCCATCTGGATGGCGTTCGGTTTGTGCGTTACGGAGATGGCGGTCAGCTTGAACTTGTCCCTGCCGTACACCTGGTTGGCTTGGGTCACGGCATCTTTGAAGACCTGCTCGTATCTCTTCTGACTCAGGACGGCCCCGATGTTCACGATCTTCGGCTCGCAGCCGGCCCGCGCGCAGGAGCACGAGAAGAGCACCGCCAGCAGAAACAGACGCATCGTGTAGACCACCAAACAGCACAGCGCAGCCCGGTCGCTTTTCTCCCCGGTGGCGGGTCGGCTCGGCTCAGACAGATGAACGCAGACACGATCCAGGTGGGCGGTGTGAGCGCAGGAGGAAGGCCAGAAACGGTGGAGGAAGACTCATAAGAAAAAAAAAAAAGAAAAAAATTGCTCGTTATGTGCAATGCGGAGGAATGTGCATGATCATTTTTAGGGACGGGCTGGCAACCCGGAGCATCCAAACCGCGTTGTGCACCCCTTTTTTCGGCACTAAAAGTCCAAGCCTCTTTGTTTGTTCGAGAGAGAGGGAAAAAAATCGAGTTAAATCATTGTCCAAGCTTTGTGAACGGATGGCTCCGTGCGCTCCGTCCAGACTGATCTCGCCAATGCGTCGCGGGCTGCTCGCTCCGGGCTGAGCGGCTGCTGTCCTTGGTGCTGACAGCTGTGCATGCGCGCCGCGGCCGTACTGCGCGCTCCCGCCGCGTCTTGCTTCCTCAGTTCAGGGTTTTTGCGCGCGTTGGCGTGCTGGGCTGCTGCACCAAGGATGATGTTGGAGATGGGGCTGCTATGAAAAATAAATGGGATTTGCTCAGGGAGGAGGAAGGGAGGGAGGAAAGGGGGGAGAGAAAAGAAACACTCAAATCTCCATGTCTTACTTAATGGGACATGTGGTGCTACCTGCTGGGTGCTGTTTGGCTACAGAACAGATTTAGATGTATTTGCTCGTGCAATTAATTTAAAATGAGTGATAAAGAGAAGGAAAAGAGGCGAGAAGAGAATCAGTCTAACAGGTTTTAGCTCAGTTTTGTCATGAACCCCGGCCTTGACTAGGGTATTTTCTTAAATGGAGGAAGAGTCTGATTTGTCATCCTGTTTATCCCGCAGGAGTCCTGTCTTGTTTACCATGCGAGGTCGTGGACAGCAGATTTTATGGATTTTATATATTTTTTAAGCTAAAGACACTACTGGGAGCATCCATAAGCAGTACTTGCCTCCTGGTTACCTTGGAAACAAGCTTCTTTTTTTTGTTCAACAAGCGAGCGCTCAAAGGAGCCTCTTCAGACCGCAGAAATATAATGGCAAGTCGACATTGAGTTTATTCATCACAGTGGGACACATTGAAAAAAGGACAGCAACAAAAAGGACCGCTCGCGAAAAGGGAGATTAAACAATCAATGCGGACTTCTGAGATCTAAACGCTTCAGCTCGTTTATCACTTCACTTTGACCATGTCTTTGTCTACTTATAGGCTCCAATCCCCCGGGGGGTTCCGGTCAGGCCCTTGATGTGTCAATAATTCCTGTGATTGAAAAAAAAATGGATGTCGAAAAATTAGGACACACATTTGGTCCGTGCTCTGAATATAAAGTGGTCTCAGTTATCCAATCATCTTTTTTTTCCTTTTTGAATCATAAATCTGAGAGTGCAAATACAAAATAAGCACCCTCCAAACAGGATTTGGAGAGTTAGTCCAATGGCCTAATAAAGCAGAAATTGTGGATATTTGGTTTGGAACAGTGCCAGTAATTTATATTTCATCATAGACTTTACCTATACTTAAAGACTTTCATTTGTGCATTATCATCCACGATAATTAGCAATGTGAAACCGTTTTAAGATTACTGCACACACTGTTTTCAAATTCACTTAAGTTGATTGTATAGGTCTTTTCAAAAAAGCATATTTTTCTGCACATATTTTTCTGTAAAGATGTAGATTGTACATTCACAAAGAAGTAGTCAATACTGTAAACCCATGTGAAGCAAACAATGTGGCATTGTATCTATAAGTAAACATAGTGCAGTCTGGACATAGAGAAGAAAAAATCCTGTAGGCTATGTTTGCATGTTATTTCAAAGGGAGAAAATGTATTGTAGTGTGTTTTCTTTGAGTTGTAGGTTGGGCTGAGCAGACACTGTGGGGTGGAGTCTGGCTGCATCCTGCTCCCACACCTGTTTATCACTAAGACTTATCCACATTCCTTCTTCAGGAGCAGCAGGAGCACAAGTATTTGCCAGATTCTTAAACCCTTTGTTGTGAAAATCAAGCCAAGTCTGGCGTTCTTTGATCTTGTTATTTCCAAGTAGTTATACTTGCGCTGTTGTTCATTTGGAAACTACCCACTCTCGCTTACCTGCCTGCTTGCCTTCCACCAACTCAAGTTTGAACAGCCACAGAGAACTGTAACAGTGATATCAACATACATTTTTTAACTATCCGGATCATGCTTGGGCTCCTCGTCGCTCCTGATAATTCCTCCCTAATTAAAAAAACATATGATTCTGTCCTATGTTTGAGTTTAACCCATGGTCAGACCCCACCTCACCGACAGTTTCCATGCTTTTAAGAATGAAAACAACACTGTTAAGCATGTGCATTTTAGAATTTTGGGTCTGTACTGATCATCTGTAACTAAGCCTGGATTCCATTTCTAAGTCATTTTCTTTTTTCAGCTAGATAAACAACAACCCAGGAACAATTAAGTGCATTTTAGACCCTTCAGTATCATTCTCAATGAGAATCTTTGTACGTATCAATTAAAGAATATAAAAAACTGAACCCAACTAAAAAAGTAATAAAGTTAAACAGAGCTCCAGATGATGACTCTTTAATCTTGGGCATAACTGCCACAATCAGTTTGGCCTAATGTGCCTCACTCCCAGCCCACTCATCCACTACCCCTACATCAGTAAAGACGGAACACTACAACAAGACGCAGAACAACTGTTGAGACTTTCATACTTCATAAAACACACAAATGCAAGCACAGCACAAAGATCGAACCAAGTTTAAGGATGTAAGGATTCTAATCCATCGAAGTATGTAGTGCACGCTCAAGCTCCACCCACACAGAACTAAGTAGACTCATTCCACCCACACGGTTCTTGGTGTGTTTGGTTATTACTCATACTGTGGCTACAGAAACCATTCACACTGTCAATGTAAGGGAGACCTGTCTTCCTTATGGGCACAGGAAGCAGGGCTCCATGATTACTTTAAAGTCACACAACATAATTTAGGGTAAGCAGGAAGAGAATGCATAATCATACATCCATCCATTGGATTAAAATGAATATGAATTAATAATGTAGGGATCGAACATATACATACATACGTACATTGGCCATGAAGCTTCCCTTGGCAAAGCAAATGTGTTTGGCTTTATATGATCCTCAGATTACAAGTCTGCTGGCATAATGCTGAACAGGACAAGGTAAAAACATGGAAATATAAAAGTGAAAGTTACATATTTTTTCGTGTTCTGACTATTTTTCATTCTATGTCTAGTCTTAATAAGATCAAGACTTAAACACACTGTGTAAAGGTGTTGATAGACCATATGATGTAAGTTAACAGAGCCTCAGTGAAGCCATTTAGTACCTTGCAAACCTCTGTCAAGGCATTAAACGCACCACTTAGCTGCCAAAATTTAATTTGACATTTGTTTCTTTTGACCTATAAGCAACTGTTTGAGAATACCTTCAGTGTTACTCTTAAAAGCTCCTGTAGTATGCAATTCAAAAAGAGGGTCTGTAGCTAATCATAATGAATAATAGGCCAATTTGTAATATTTCCTTTGTTTTCAATTAACTGTGCTTTCCATTTCAATTAAGAAGTAGGAATTTCTAATACCGAAGTCCAAAAAATCATGCCATTATGTCAGACTGTGTTTGAAACCAAATTAGAATTTAAAACCTAGTTAGCGAGTGCATTTTTATTAGCATGTCTGCCAATTTGCAATTAATCAAATGAAGTATAAATAAACTGTCTAAATTATTTCAGCAAACATATTAAACTGCCTTTGTATGGCCAAATAAGAAAATAATGGGTGGTTGTAGGCTTTGATAGCAAATTAAAGCAAGTTAAGCCACCACAAATCAAATCTTTTGGGTATTCTTAGTTATAACTTTAAAAAAAAAACAGGTTGACAATTTTTAGAATATGATCAATTTAGCTAAACTTTACCTTTTATTATTTTAATTGCTTAACAGTCTGTACTTCATGAAACACTCACTTGAGACACAAAATGTTGGAGTAAAGATATGTACAGGTAAGACACATAAGACATGCATGTTTTGTTGCTTTGTTAGTTTCACAATAGAGAAATGTAATTCTACTGTAATTTTTGCTCAATAAGCCGCTTCTTTTTTCACATGCTTTGAGCACTGTGGCTTAAATAACGATGCAACTAATTTATGGATTTTACTTGCCACTAACATTAATTTACATTACATAGCCGATTGCATAGTGTATGTTACTAGTACTAGTTACTAGTACCTTCTTTGTACAGTTAGTGTTTGCAGCTTATATTTAAGTGCGCTCAATCTTTCGGAAATTAGGGTATTTACAAGTTAATTGAACTTTAGTCTCATATCAAACTAGGTTTATTGGACACTCAAAATTGCCCTGAGGAGGGAACGTCAGAGTGTGTGCTAGTTTGTAATTGTGTGTCTATGTGGCCCGTTGATGGACGGGCAGACATTCCATCACGTGTATCCCGCCTCTTTCCCATTGCATAATAGGATAGGCTCCAGCCTTCCTGTTGGAAATAAGTGGTATATAAAATAAATAGATTCAGAAGAAGACTGGTACAGATTGGAAAAGTACATCCTTAACTCACAGACAATAAATAAGGTCAAATTAACTAAAGAATAAATTGTACTTGGTGTGATTTTTGCATGTCTTTTTCTGTGTTCAGTTGTTGTTTCCTTTGTTTACCTTTGTTTAGAGCCTGATCCAAGACAAAAAATAACTTTTTCTTTTGTTTGATGTCTTTATTTTGCCCTTTAACGAAATATGAAAAAAGCTGAAATAATCTTTGATTATTTATACTTTATCATTGTTGTTTAGTCTTCTGCCCGCTACCAGGTATATGTGATTGCCCTTAAATATTTAGCTAAAAGGTCTTAAAACATTTCAGAAACCATATGTACAGCACACTTAAAGGATATTAACTGCCATGGAAGTAAAGCCGTAACAGAGAGACAGATGGAGTCTTTTAGCATTCCTGTTGGTCTGCCAACAAGGCAAGGGTGCTAAGGCAGCTCTGTTTTTGTTTCTTTAAGGCTCCTTTTGTGTTTCCACTAAAACGGCTAAACTGTTAATCATGGATGGCCTCTCGTTCCTCCAGTTACTCCCAAAACTTCCAATCGGGGAGTTCTCCATCAGTCAGGGATGTCATTGGCCTGGCTGCAGATGTCCGAGCCGTGATGGTTTAGAGTGAAAATGCAAGTGAGTTACTCCGGAGGACGCCACAATGTCTGAACAACAGGATGCAGATGGAGTGCTGTTGTCAACTACTGTCACTTTTATTAAAGCCTGTCAGATCACTGCCAGCAAAACCCAACTCTTGTGGAACAGATGTCCTTTGATCATCTCCATCTGTCGGTGTTTGTGTACCTGCTTTGCAATTCTCATACCGATTATTCTATCTGGACCATCCTCCTAGTTTTGGGCTATTATCATTGTATCATTGTGTCCAACACTGCCTCTGTTGCTGGAAGAAGATCTTCCTTTCACGGAAAAGCATCTTAATCTTCAGAGTCGAAAAACTTTTGCATCAGTTGTACTTCATAACATGACATATACAAGCAAAGTAACCCTAAAAAAAGGTGTTACAGAAGGCTTCCTCCTGAAAGAAGCTTGTGAGACTTAACGATTGATGTAATTCTTTGGCGTAACTGTTCTCCCACATCACGTAAAAAGATAACGACAGTTCCCTCATGAAAAAGGAGTGCTCTGCAGTACGGCATTCCTCAGAGAACTGCCAAGGACCGAACAGAGCAGTGAGCATTGCACTGTGACGCTCAGTTTAACATGCTAACGTATTCAGAGAATTGAAAAGCTTCGGCAGCAATGCATGAGCAAGCATATTAGAGCAGAGGAGACATCTGTAGATTAGACTTATTAACTACATTTTAATATTAAGAGGCTAAGGAGAGGAGTTAATATGAAATTCATAAGAAGATTGTCTGATTAGATATGACACAGAAAGCTGAATGTGTGTGTCACAATTTTTAAACAAATTGCAATGTCCTTTCCTCAAAATGCTGTGAAAAACAATACAATAAATGATATGTGATGGTCTCTTTGCATGGAACACCTTATTTTTTGCTTGGAGTTGTACTTCTCTGATAAAGAACCTTGCAGAATGATTCCAGTCTTACTTATGGTGGTTCATGCTCTGTAGAGGCTTTGACAGAAATGATGCAGTGGAAGTGTCTTAGGATGTCGTTTGCAGATAGATGCCTGCCTGTCTCTGATGTGTTTTCCATGTAGTGTGAAGTTTTTAGCATAAATTATAGATATATAATCCTCCCGTTCTCTGTTGCTTTGCTGTCTTGATGTTGGAGCACTTATCTTCCTGAGATCCACACTTTTATTTGGTGCGCATTTTTGCTTTTTTCAGTATTTATATAGGATTAGTAAGACCTAATAACTTAATTTAGTAGACTCTGTAGTGGTGCAGGGAGTTTTTCCTCATTTAGAATCAATGGTTATTTCAAATGGTGATTTGTGTATTTAAAAGTTTTCTTTGCAATTTGGCACTAAAGGTCCAAATGATTCAGTTTTAAAATTTGTTGTTACACAATAAAGACATGATTGGTTGAAAATGTATAAAACCATTTTATTCTAGATTTCACACAAACAAATAGCAGAGTGTACATATACTCTACCAGATTTATCTCTGAAACTACAGACGTGTCCAATAGAGATAAACAGATGACTTTTAGTCACTGAGAAAGTCATGTATTGAAAAAATACAATTCACCCTCAAGAAAAGCTAAATAATAGACATTCGTTTGCCGCATTCATCACTGCTCTCTGCAGAAAGATTGCAGATTTAATGGCTGAGATGAGCACACAAAGCTTTCCAGCCTGGAAGATTAAGATGCTTTTGGTTGCTGAGAATATAGTGAAGTATAGTATATAGTGTATAAGCAAAAAATAACCAAGCTATGATCATGAGAAGTAGTTCAAGATAAGATTCAGACTGATATTGCATATAATCCAAATGAAATGCCTTACTCTTCAAGGGGAAAACAAATCAGGGCGGACTAATTGATAACAGATTGTAGAAGTAAGCTATATTTCTAAAATGACAAAAATGAATAATGAACTTTCACAGCAGATCAAACAAATTCTAGATTAACTAAACGAATTAGACTAAACTACATATTGAGATAGTGATTACACCATGAACGGTGGGTCACATACATGCAGACCAATCAAACTAAAATCAAATGTTTTCACTTCTA
The DNA here is from genome assembly GCA_013363375.1 of Menidia beryllina. NCBI lineage: Eukaryota > Metazoa > Chordata > Actinopteri > Atheriniformes > Atherinopsidae > Menidia > Menidia beryllina. Next base: position 717,762 of record JABUIW010000124.1, read on the forward strand.
AACTGTATAATATTAGTTAAAGCATATATGTACACAGAAGTATTTGTATCCATATACCAGCAAAAAATTTTCAGAGTTTCAAATGAATACATAGAACAATTCTGCATCTCAGCTAAATTTATTTTAATATTCAGTGAGTGTCAGTGAAATGTAATATCACAATCATAATGGCCACTTAATCATTTGTTGCAGCACTATTCTACAATTATTTTGGTAAAATAAATAAGTCAACCTTTTTGGTTAAAATGTACAAAGTACCACAACATATCCACAATAAAAACAAAAACTGAACGGATTGTTGTATTAGGCCTTCATTGACCATGTCTTGGATGGTCTAATGCCAACACCCCAAGGGTCCGGAGCAAGCCAAAATGATCATTTATTTTTCAAATATAAATGGTAGGAGTGGTCCATTAATTTAATCAAAATGACCAGAGAAGCCAACCGAAATTAATGTGTTTTCTGACTTAAATAAACATTTTAATTTTTCAGGATATAGAATTAATCAAATGTTGAGTTTAGCAATATATCATCATCTAACAATTCTGGTGTGACTGGGATGACACACCACCCTATTTAAAATTATTAATGTTGGACTGAGGCAAAAGACTGGAAGAAGGTAGCTCAGAAAAAGGATAAATAAAGAGCACTTAAAAAAGCTAGGGGAATAAAACTGAACAAATTGACATGATTCATGTAATATCTTACAATTTTTCAGAATTTGTGGGAATAAATGTCTGTGAAACAGATACCAAAAATGTGTCAGATAACTTAATTCCATAAAAGCTGTTTTAATTCAAATGAAAAATAGAAAAAAAAGTAAAGCAGTGATTCTGTTTGAATCATTATGGATGGCATTAAGTTCACCATCTTTAAAATAAAGGCAAAAGGTGCTCACATGATATTTTTCTGCTTGTAGAAATGAGATTACAGATTGCATCCATGAAGAAACAAAAAAACTTATAGAAACAACTAATAGTTTGAGTTATCAAATTGTCCCGTATTCACTATTAAGGCCATAATTCTGCAGTTTCTCAGCATGATTAAAGCAGCTGAGAGGAACTCAGACATTCAAACATAAGGCCTAAAATGATTGCCCCAGGTGACACTATGCAGGCAGTTTCATTAGCTTCAAACCAGACTGTGGAATGGAGTCTAATAGTTGATGCCCTCCACTGAGAGACTGTGGCATCCCTGATCAGATATGCCAGCGGAACTCGCCTCCTGTGGATGAGGGAGGTTAGAAGTCTAAAGTGTCACGCTGGTACTGCAGCCGTGGGCTGTTCTCACTGTAAAACTGACTGTACCAGCGCCTATGCTTCTGGATGCCAGAGTCCTCTTTCACAAGGATAGGCTTAGCGACGTATTTCTTATTGTTCCAGATCATCACGTCGCGCTCGAACTGCACACAGAACAAAAAACAAGAGGGGTCAATACATGTCCGAGAGTTTTTTTAATTGGCTGTGACTTACAGTCGCTTTCATTAGGATTTTGCAGTTGCGTTTCAAAAGTGTGAGAATCATTTGAAAAGACTCGCTGTTGTAAATGATCGTTGTCAGTTTATCAGCGGGGAAGGGTTCTGCATGAAGCATTGTTGATTAAATGCCACTCCACAGTAACTTCATCATCAGCTGCTGAGATTTGACATTTCAATGAAAACTCCCCCTCCCCAACCATGTTTGAAAATGGATTTTGTTTGTCTTCAGTGCCACATGGAGCACAATAATCTCTGAAAGTGAACAGCTGTTGCCATCTTTATCATGAATAACGTTGTCTATTAATTTACTTCCTTTACAAGGACCTTAAGAGCTGTTGTTAACCAAACAAACAACACAGGTTCCTATTTTTTTCATTCTTGAGCCTGTTTACTAGTTGTTGTTTTTTTCTTGTGACTGCGTTTCATCACCATCCATCTAATTATCAGGTTTATTGAGAGCCATTTACACTTTTTCTGTGAATGTGTGGTGTTACTTCTGTGAGTGTAAATTGCACCCAATGATCTGTCTGAATTAAAGCAATTCTGATTTACAACTTTATATGAAGTTTGAACGTACAAGTCAGAAACAGATCCATAAAATCACAAACACAAACAACAATCACAGGCTATGTGTCTTTGTATGTAACCATAGGAGAGACAAATGTACTTCACCTGAATACACTCTGCTTTGAGGATGAATTTGGGCACTGGGGCGGGAATGTTTGACTGAAAAAATATTTTGTGAGATACCCGCTGCAACAGAGGCTCCACAGGAGTCACACTTTGGATGATCAAACCCCGTCCCAGAAAGCTGTGCTCAAACTGTAAAAACACTATTCCAGGACCCACCTGGAACATATACATGTAAAACGTGTTAAAAGGGAGAGCTTCATTTAAATGAAAATATGCAATTCAATGTGTACTACTAGGAGTTGTTGACAGTATGGCTTGTCAGTCGCTTCTACACCATTTATTCTCCTAGTGAGATGGTTGTTTAAATATATATTTCATTACGTACAATCGACAGCTTTTCATATAATTCCGTGATCCACCAGGAAATACTTTTGTTCTGAACTGGGACAGTGTGAATTACCTGCATAGTCAGAATTACACTTGCATTAGAGAGCCGTCAGACTGCTTTTTAAGAATTTTAAGCATACATTATAGCATATCCAACTGTGAGCCCGGCAAGTTTAGGTTGTAAAATGTACATGTACGATGTATGTAGCATCAGAGATGTTTTTTGGTTGTGAAAATATTCACATGTGAAGTGAAGGTGTGTTAAATGAACCAATTCAAAAGTGTTCCTTCAAAGCGCCATGAAAATGCTGAGATGTGACAAGATTTAGATCATTGACAGTGCAAACATTTGCTTCTGTGAAGCCTGAATCGTGAGTAGCCCTGAGCTCTGCATACTTAAAGAATCCCTCCTCGATTCTTCATGCTGAGAGCATTCGCACAGCTGTCAACTGAAGGTACGGCCATGACTACTAATATGCCTTAAAGGGCAGCAGTTTGATGATTAGAACTGAATACTGACATTAGCCCTTTATGCTTGTCATTTTAAAATCTCCATCATCTCATTCCTGTATGTAGCTAAATAAATATCCTTTTCTACAATATTTTCATTGGACTTTAGGAGAAAAGGCTCCCTCACAAACCCGTCAGACATGTTTGAACTACAAACATTAGTAGTTTCAAAGTACAGCATCTCTTTCAGACAAATACAACTCACAAGAAAAAAAAGAAAATCTCCAGCTGAGCACGAATTGGCCAGTGATTAAGTTTATCTCTGAACATCACTTCTGATTTATACCTTCACCCCATCCAGTTAACCCATGTCTTTCAGGCTATGGAAAGAAATCTGGTATTTTACAATGAAAATAAAACAGGCATAAAAAGTAAAACAGTTTAAGTCATCACTTTTCCGAGAGAGATATAGCACTTAACTTCATAGATTTATTTTACCTGTCGGGCCACGACATGAATATCTAGCAGAGGCCAGTGCCATCCAAACACAGTAAGTGTATGCTTTATGACCATCTGAGAGCAATGCGTGTTAGGCTCCAATTCTGGTTCCCAGTGAGCCTTGAAGAGAAAGACAGACAAGGAGCCCACAGAGGCATTCAGACACAGAAGTACACTGGCAGCTTACACAATCATGTTGAAAATTATCAATGAAAAGGAAAATAGTTTACAGACTTGAAAGTGAATATACATCTCCATGGTAGACGATTAATGCTAATGTATATAATCTTAATCTCAATGGTTAATCCTTTAAGAAACTATAAATTTAGCTTGTTTTACTTTGACTTTGAAAGCCCTTCACCTCCCAGTAATGTTGCAAAAATTCCCATGTTTTGCTGTTGGTGTGGCGTAGATCTGCTCCACTAACTATTCCAGTCGTGTGCAGGTGATTCAGATGAGCTATATCCCCTGCGTTTTCAGGAATCTCCTAAATGGAAAGGACACGTCTCATATTTTGACACTGAAATGGAAACTTAATCTCTGCCTTTTTTCATTAAATACAATGGCAAATAAATTGAAACCCCTGGGTGTCAACACTTACCCAGTGAAGTTTGGGTATACCTCAGAGAACAACTTTTAAACCACTTTTAGTCTTCAAATCATCTTGAGTATGATGTTGGATGAAAAGAAATACTCCTGCAAACACCCACCTGGATGTGAGCGCTGATAAAATGCTCGGCTCTCCCCCTATAGACCCACTGTCTGTTAGTGATCTCCTGCACCTCTGGGATGGTCCACTGGGGTTCTTCTCCATCACAGTGGAACCAAATGAGGATCTGTTGGTTAACCTCACAGCTGAGCCAACGACGTACCTTGGCAAACTCTGGCACTGAGGGAAAAAGGAAATCAATGTCATATTTTATAATGAAATTAATTTATATTTTTAAAATGATAATCTTCAAGAAGTTTGTTCTCTGAGGCTTGTCTTTTTTTCACTAAGATAGTGGTATTCAGTATATATCTATATAATGACACCATTCATTCATCACTGATTCTTACCTTTCCCTGAATAAGGAATCTTCACACACTTGCCATCTTCACCCTGAAACTGCCATCCATGAAACGGGCATTCTATACAGTTTCCTGACACTCTTCCCCCAACAGCCAGATTGGCACCCAAGTGGGGGCAATAAGCATCCAGCACAAAGGCTTTATCATCCTGGCTCCGAAAAACCACCACCTGTTCACCTGGGAAGATTCATTACAGAAGAGAGAGGCTTTTAAATCATGACTAACTTAGCTTCAAGTAATTATTCTAGCTCTACGGCAGATTATAGTACAGTAAAAAGTTTAGAAAATCTTTCTAAGAACACAATTGTAAAACATTTTCATCAGTAATGAAAATAAAAATGAAAAAGGTAGTAATCATAACTTAAAGAATAATGAAATTTCTTTTGGTACCATATATGAACCTAATTCACACTTACTCAAGATGTTTTTCAAGTTTATTAAAGTTTGAGTTGTTTTTACGGCACCAAACATGGTATGGTGGTTCCCCTTCTTAATAGCTTTAAAGTTGGTTTTCATGTAAAGATCTGGGCACGATTTTCAACTGTTTCACAAAAATTATCTGTAAAAAATAAGCTGGAGACTTTTTATTTAATGATGCTACTTCAAACGGAATAAAGTTGGTAGGGGCATTCAAGTAACACCAGCATGATGCATGAACTGCAGAAAGGCCAGCTTTTGATTTAGGTCAGCAGAATGTGGGACAGTAAAATGTCAGAGGAAACAGCGAGAACTTGCTCTAGAATGGTCTAAAGAGGAGGACGAGATGAATGATTTAAAAAAAAAAAATCATATCAGCATACTGAATAGAGATGTTTTTATATATTCCTGATGAAAAATAAATCGGTTGTCATCATTGCCTTTGATTCTCTGGCAGTCCCTCATCCCAAAGTATGATAGCATTGATCTGCGTCACACTTCTGGAAGGCCTGACAACCATTCTCAAGACAAAAAGAAACCCAAATTGGTTCAAAACTTTTGCAATATTTCTGCAACTCTCACTGTAAAGAAAAAAAAACTTGTATTCAACAAGCAAGTCAAACCAAGTCAAAGGCTCTGATAGTAATGCTTTGTCTATGTTAATTTATTGAAAACTACTGATACTTTATCATAATAATTGTTCATTTCATTGAATAAATAGGAAATAGAATGATGGCATTTATCTGAATAAAAATTGTAATAATTGGATTTTTGAGATTTTTACCCAGGGAAGCAGCTGATTGAGAGGATCATTAGCGCCAGCATCCTGCATTACTCTGTAACAACAGGTGTCACTTTGTAAATGTCTTTTTCAAGTATGATACAGGTTATTTGTGGCTGTGTTGCACATGATGTGAGGGAAACATGAAAGCTCCACACGCCCTTTGAAACCTATTTGAACTCCAACTCAAGGTAGATCAAACAGTCCCACCACAGATCAAGATGCGAGTAACGCATTCAAAGGGGGAAATGCAGATCTGACTAAATCACAGACAAATATCCACATTCAAACTTTGGATGGGTGAACGTCAAATAGCACGGAGACAAAAAAGTTTGACCCAACCACAGTCTTTCAGCTGTCACTAGTACTGATCTTCTATAAGTGGTCATCTCAGAATGTGATATATATGAAAAAGCAAGGTTAAACATGATTTCAATAGAAAACTCTCATGCAGCTAGCTACGTGCAATTATAAAACTAAAATAAACGACAAGAAATCTCCATGTGCTCAGACAATGTGGTTAAAACCATCCATTTAACTCTAGCAAGAGCACTGGTAACCACAACATTTGCCTCCATGGCGACTTCAAATAGAAAAAAACTTTAAAAATGTATGAAGTGCTTAGGGTTCACAGAAAGAGTTGCCAAGCACTCCAACAGTGTGCTGCAGTGCTTGGCAACACAACCTCACCTAGCAAGTGCTTGGCAATTGTTTGTAATAAGTGTAAACAATCCAAAAAATCGTGAATATGTTTGTCTTTCATATCTTGGCTTTTATCCAAATTGGCTGTTGGTGAACCAGAACTGACCCAGCAATGCAAATGTTCCTTTAGTTACATATAAAATAAATTATTTATTGAAAACACTTAATGGTTATTTTAGGTCTCGCATTTGTATACTTCGGGCATTGGAAAACTAGGCTATTGCACAGTCTCTTATGAATGCTGTTGAGCTGGTTTGTGCAAACGTATTACATAATAAGACAACAGCAGCTCACCTTCTTTTTGTGAGCAAGAGCAGCTGAGGTTGAATTTCTCTGACAAGCAACGATCTCTTCCAGAAATATGGAGAGCGTCTTAGTACATAAAGGCATTCTTTTTTGCAAATATCTATCCCTTTTCTAGACCGCTTATTCCCAACATGGTTATGGGAGCCTATCCCAGATGACAACGGGCGAGGGGTCCATCACAGGTCTACACAGGAAAACTACCATGCACACTCACATTCACTCCTGGGGCAATTTGGAGTTTCCAATTAACCTAACAGACTTGTTTTTAGACTGTGGGAGGAAGTACCTAGAAAGCAGCCATGCAGACACAGGGAGAACATGCAGACCCCACACAGAAAGGTTCCAGTTCCCCCGGGGACTCAAACCACTTTATTACTTTCACTATAAAGTGACATGTATATGCAGACCTGACCATTGCAGTGAAAATTTTTGGTCATAATTTTTCCTGACCTCCAGGAATTCTTTCAGAAGGGGGCAAGAATGGGGGCACAAGTCAGTGGCAATACTTTTTTCTTTTGTTTAGCATTGTTAACCAAGACTGTAGCATCAGGACAGTGATACGTTTTCTTTGTGATCAGTATTTCACTTTTAAACTTTGAATAAACTTTGCAGACAAAACTGAAGTCCATAACAGTTTATAAACTGTTTGCCCGATTGAGGGCTATAAGGCTTGATACTACTTCGACAGAATGATCCACTTGTTTGCCTCAGTCATTTGTTTTACTAAGATTGTAGTCTTTCTCTATTCTATTATGTAAATGAGGGGAGGTAATATTGTATTGCAATTTTAGTTGTTGGTCAATCTTAAATTTCAATCTAAGCGACTAAATTTGTCATACCTAGAATAGAGACATTTTTTACTTGACCCCTCTTCAGCATGTGGGAGTCCAGAACTCGGTACCAGCCGTTCGGGTAAATCGGAGGGAGATCTCCAATTTTCCTCCTACGGCGCACTTCGTTCGCTGCCTGCGCCTTGGTGCGACCGTCCTCGACGATGTACCCCACATCATCGGGAGTTCGGAGTACTTCCAAAGGACAAAGGAACAGTCGGTACAGCCAGTAAACGATGTAGAGGGAAACTCCGCCGATTATGCAGAGCGCAGCCTGTTCCCTCGCTGTGCGTAATGCGCTTTCGCCCAGCGGGACGTCCAGCGGGTCTCGCACGCGTAATGCGAGCATGACACCAACTCCCAGGCCAGCAATAACAGCAGCAATATATACACTGGACATGCTCTAACTGCAATGTCTTTTTTTGTCGTTAACCACTCACTTAGACATCAGGTAGGCAAGTATCACGATCAGGCAGAGTGTTGACACAGACGTCTTGGAAACGGCTTTATATATGCCACACCTGGGGCCAACCCGGCCTTCCAGAACACAAACCTGTAAAAGCTGCAGCTTGGAGGATGGTCTCTCTAAAGGAACTACCTCAAGGGTACAATTGCTGAATTAAAACCACATAAGCACTAACAGTTTAAAAACCTGTCAGACATTTAACAATGGGGGTTGGAAATAACAAATCTCAAGCACAGAAAGGTCAGAGACATCACTTTTCCGAGGGTCAAGTTTGACCTGGGTTCATCTAACATTAGCTCAGTGATGAGGTGCACCAATTCCCAAGACAAAATCAAAACACTGTATGACTTTTCTGAAGAAGTCTTTGGTTAATTGCTGTACAATTAACCAAAGACCTTTCCGATTTTCATTCATCTACTTTTTTTTGTGGATGAATCCCAAGTTCTTCCAGAAATGCGCAACCTTGCAAATTTCCAAGTATTCACAAGTATTCATTTTTACTGTTTTTGGGCATCGATAGAATATAATTTGAGAGACAGTTTTTAAAAAGTCCTTGTAAGAATTTGGAACATCACATTTCACATGCCAAAAGACTTAAGATCAATAACATCAAAGCATACAGAAACTATAAGAGAGATAATCAGGGAACATGATCATTTACATCATGGATTTGACATTCTCCAAACACAAAGACGGCTTAGATGCTCTTGTCAAATTGAAACAAACCAGGTCATTCAGTTCATTGAGTATCACATGGGATATAAATCAGTTACCTTCAGAACATGATCCCCATCATGTGGTAGTGATGTGAAATTGGTTCAAATTTAAGGAATAAAGACTGCTGCTAAATAATTCTTTTAATTAAAAAAAACAGTTTCAGTTTGGATTTTGGAATAGAAGTTTTCCTTTCCTGCATAACACTGTGCAACAGAACTAAGGTCTGAAATCATAATTCAAACATTTCTGTACAGAACATCTATAGCTTGAAGGCAGTTGTGACCTGAGAAACACTGTTGCCTGGCAAAATTCCAGTGGTTAGATGTGATAAAGACTCAAAGACACACCCAAAAAGACCAGCTGTACCTGCTGCTGGCTCCAAGTATGAGTACTCAAAATTTTCTGTCCTGTTTCCAAGTGAAAAAAATGTTCGTGTCATCAGAGTGGTAGGTACACTGCGTTCATCTATGCATATCCAACTAGTAGATAAGCTACAGTAACCCCAAATAATCATCAAACAATTATTAAATTATTCTCTGCTAGAGCCTCATCTAATTTTTATCTGAAGTTAGAACATTCATCCATAGTATTCTCATTTGTTGTTTGTTCTCCTACTGGTATATAGAAGTCAGAACTCTAGCAATTTGAAGAATTCAAAACAAATCCTGGAGGAAATGCAAGACAAAAAGCTATTAAGAAGATAGGCGCGGTAGAAACTATTTATTTTAATCATCTAACCCACCACACAAAACTAAGTTTGAAGGTTATTTCAGAGAAAAGTTTTCATTAAACATTTACAACACATTATTAAAGCATCAGACATATCTGACACATTTCCTTTAAAAGTCCCAATCCCCTCATCACTGTATCAGTTTTGTCAGTGAGATTAATTAATTGATTGCTAATTAACTTTTTTTTTAAAAAGTGTTATTTAACTGCTGGGTTTCAACATCTTGAATAACTCGTAAAACGGAATTTTGAGGATTAAACCAGTTACTTTAGAGATGAACAACCACTCCTGAACTGTAACATGCAGATGGATAGATATTTAACACACTTTATGTGTTACATTTAGCTTTTAGAAATGATTAATTCTTTGAGAGATACTATGTTCATATTTCTCCTTCATTAGATGATGAACATAGGTGACAGCTAATTCTAATATAAGACCCACTGTGGTGATGTAACAGTTTTCTATTGTAGTCTTAGGAAAACTAGTCAAGATGGAATACGTTACAAGTGTTGCACAGTCAGGCCAATCTGAAAATCCATTGCTTACACAGGCACTATATTGTGGTTTAATTTCGCCAGACTTCATGTGTATTATCACTTGCAAGCCTTTATGTAGCTTTGATAGAAAATAAAGCCTGTTCATAACCATATATATATGCATTTATTTCCCATCCCATTTTTTCTCAAGGGCTTACTGTTCCTCAGGAGGGAGACTCGGAACCTATCAATCAAAGGTTGGTGGTGTTATATCTAGTCAAGTGTGTTGAATGTAGTCATGTTCACATTCAGTGTTTCGTGTTCTGACACTTCCTGTTTTATTTTCGTACTCATCCTTTCGCTCTTGTTCCAGACCCAGATTTCCTCCCTTTAATTTTCCACCTTGGTAATCGTCTGCCCCGCCCCTGATTTGGTTCATCTATGTTTATTGCTCTTGGTCATTTCATTGATGTGTCCATTAAGTATGACCTCCCAGTGTTGAGACATTGTTTTCATGTCTAGAGCCAAGTTCGAGCTAAGGTTATTGATCCTCCTCGTGAGCGCTTTTTGTTTGTTTGTTGGGGGAAATAAATACTTTGATAATCAAAACAGCAGAGTTGTGCATTTGATTCCCTGTCTCAGGTCGTGACAGGTGGTCACATACTGATGCATCCATGCAAAAGACACTGAGCCCCATGTTGCTCACAGATGCATCCATCGGTGTTTGAATGTGTGTTTATACAGTCATGGCCAAATGTTTAGAGAAAGACCCAAATGTTAATTTTGACTAAATCTGCTGCTTCAGGTTTACTAACGTACTCCAGAATGTTATGACCAGCTACACTGCAATTCATTGCAGTCCCTCTTTGCTTAGAAAATTAACTTTATCCCCCCAAAAACTTTCCCACTGCATTTCCAAACCGCCACAAAAGGGACTAGCGGTGACTGCTACCGTCAGTCCTCTCTCATGCCAACAATAGTTCATCCACCAATCAGGTTTGGGGTTGTTTCTCAATGAAGTGAGTTGGCTCCCTCACAATTTTCCCCTAAAATAACAACGATGAATACAGAATGGTACCAGCAGGTCATCTGAGAGCAACTTCTCTCAATCATCCAACCAGCACGATGGAGCAACTTTCCATAATGCAAAATTAATAACTAAAGGGCTCGGGGGACAAACATAAAGATTTTGGGTCCATGGTCAGGAACCCCCCCAGAACCTAATCCCATATAGAGGAATTGTGGTCAGTCCTCAAGAAGTTGGGACAAAACCCCACAAATTCTGACTAACACCAAGTATTGATAATGCAATAATGGACTGAAATCAGTCAGGATTTGGTCCAGAGGTTGATTGACAGCATGCCAAGAATTGCACAGGTCTTGAAAAAGAAGGGTCAGCACTGCAAATATTGACTCGTTGCATGAACCAATCTAATTAAAAATAAAAGCTATTGAATACTTGTGAAATGCTTGTAATTATATTTCAGTATACCAAAGAAACATCGGACAAAAATACCTCAAAACCCTGAAGCAGCAGACCCTGTTAATGTGCAATATTTGCGTTATTCTCAAAACTTTGGCCACGATTGTACTTAAAATATGTACTGTGTATCTTGTTTTCTTAGAATAAACTAAAAGCTGTGTGGCATGTTGTGTGAAAGCACTTTGAGCGTTCAGCTAGAGTAGAAGAATATTGTACGAGTACAGCACTGTCCATTTTTCTCTCAAATTTAGTGGTAATGTCTTAAACCTTTTTTTTTTATTTATTTAATTTACAGTTGATTGTCATTTACCACTCAAAATCAGACTCCTGGAAATTATGTATGTGGTCTTCTCTTAAGACATACCTTTCCTTGCAGGCTTTTGTTGGTTGATTTTTGCCCTGTTTTTTAGGAGAAAAAATATAAACATCCTCTGATCAGATAAGCTTAAGCATCTGGAGATTTACATACATTGTGAATCCACATAGGTTTATACAAGTACATCACAAATTAAAAGACCAGTAGTTATCAAAACCAAGATTAAAAAACTTGGTTTCTTTTTTATTGACAGATGCAGATGTGTTTCATTAGATCTGTTGGTCTATCTTTAAATGCATTGTTACAACTTCACGCTCTTTATTCTGAGATGATGTCGGGCAAGTTGGGAAGGATGCTGGTCCAGAAATGCACGTAACGCAGCCTCTGTTTCTGTCTCACATAGCTGCTGTCCATCTTAGAATTGATTTCCAGGAACTTGTGTCCCGAATTGGTGAATTCTGGCCAAGTAGCGGGAACACTAAGCTCTCCTTTGTTAGGATCTCTGTAAATATTACCAGAGAGAAAGCATATTTAAATAATCAGAATTTCACATTTATTCCTTTGATACTGCTTTGGTTTATGTCTGCAGGATTATACCCAGTTTTGGCAAAGTTGGTCCAGTAGGCAATCATATAACCGGAGACATCACGATGGCTAGGCCAGTATCCCAGTGGTGTGGTAAATGGCTTTCCAAACACGTATTGCAGGTCATCAGCGTGGTCAGCTCCCATCCAGCTGGGGTAAGGTGAGAGAAGCCCACCCATACGGTTGGGCTGAGAGAAGAGGTAGGAGTAGGTACGCCCAGTTCTTTGTAAAGATAAAAAAAAAACAAAGGTACATTTAAATTCATGCAAATCTACCGCATCCAACAGACTCTGAAGATACACTTTTAGTATAGTGGTTTGGCCACTACGCTATAAAAGAAAACTGCTTCTCATTTAAAGTGATAAAGAAATCTGTTCATCAAAATTATACTCACGTTGAATTGGAAGCGTGAAGATAAAGGGCAGCTTGAGTGGGAATTAGGAAAATGTAGTCAGTTTCAATGGCCACAACAGTTTTCTTGACGGTCTCCCTGTCGGGACTCGATCCCCAGTCCAAGGTGTATGTGGAATAAGCGTTGTCAAAGCCGAGCCTGCCCTTATCCTTTGTGAATGAAGCCAAGAGCCTCTTCACGTCCTCACTGATGTGAAGAGGCAGAGAGAGAGAATTTAATTCTGATTATTGGTTAAAAAACATCGCGTCCATTTTAAAGCTATAATATCATCCTGCTGATCAAATCAGTTAAACTCACATGGGAGTGTCCACCAGCTGGGAGTTGACAGATGGAACATCTAAACCGGTGAAGATATGTCCATCCATGTCATTGACTCCAGCCATGTAGTCAATTTCAGCAGCATTGTGGAACAATTTGTCAGGTTCATCAGGCAGGAAGTCACCATCAATCACAGGAGACAGGACCAGGTTGTTCACAAGTGGATCTTGGAAAAACAATCAGACAGTCAGATATACCAGATATTTTTTACATATATAGAGGAATGAAATGTATTAATGCAGAATTTTAATGGATTCTCATTACATTGAAAATTATATCTCTGAAATCTTTTTTTATCAACAAAAGTCTAGCAAAATGTAGAGACCTGTTGCCAGAAATATTTTTGTTTTACAGCTCCAAGTTCTTATTTAGATTACTTTAGGCTGTGTGCTCTGACATACAAAAAAAAGCAATGACACACAAAGTTTGTAGTTGTAGTTTTTCCATCTGATGTGCTCAGACCCAATAAATGGTTAGGAGAGGAAACAGAAGTAACAAAAAAAAGTAAACAAATTACTACACCCTGAACTGGACATCAGTTCACCACAGGGCAGCACAGAGAACACTGAGATAACAAGTCACCTGTTTTTGGAGAGAAAGCTGGAGTGCTAGAAGAGAATTTACGCATAGACAGAGAGAATTTGCGATTCTCAGAGAGGCCACCATCTAAGAATTGTAAAGGTTTTTGTTGCACTTATCATCACACCAACTGCAACCCATGACTTAGCATGCCGCGCATTGAAATATCCTCTCATTTGTCATCCATTTTTCCCAAAACAAGATCCGCTGTTCATCTAAACAGTAAGTCTGTAGGACATCACTTATAAACTTAATTAAAACCGTGGTGTACTTTCAAGCACCTAAATAGTTATTCAAATTGACACATACCTGATAGCTCTTAGAGTTGGTAATTGTGGGTTGGTATGTATTGATAAAATGAGCTTATGAACGCTGTGTGAACCTTACTGTCAGGGGAGCCGGTCAAGCTAAGAGTGCCCGCCATTGTCAGGACCACAGGATCGGTCATCTTCAAACAGGCAGCCATTCTTGAGTCCGTGGGGCAGTTGACTCGAAGAGCAACCTGGATAGTGAGTTATAATCATCTTTAAATACTATATTTCCTATCAAGGAAATGATTTGTTCTTGATTTTTTTTCACTTCAAAACTCCTTTTTACAACAGAAAAGCAGCCGTGTACCTCCTCGGCAAACCTACGAGGATTCCTGTTGACCGCCCAAGGGCAAAGAGCAACTCCACTCTGGGAGATGGCTCTCTTGAAAAGTCCTTTGTTGTGAGGAGTGAGTGTCTGTGAATAGACAAAAAAGACCAATAGAAGGAATACAAGCACATCCTTTAAAGTGATTTTGAATCATTCCCAAAAACGGAAATTGTTAATAATTCCACGAATATCGTAAGGCAGCTAAATCTGTTATAAGCCTACAAGCATAGTCTTATGTCTCGTTGAATTTTTTCCAGCCTAGAGTTACATCAGTGAATGCTGTGCAACTTTACAGGTAATTGGATGGTAAGCTTTTACCATGGCAAGATTTGTTGGTTCTATTATTCTTAGCTTTTCGGTCCTTGTAGCTCACTATATGGACACTGCTTAGGGCAGTCTGTGCCAGAGCTAGAGGCCAAACTGCTCAGTGCATGATCAAGACTATCAGTTGTGATTGTTAAAAGACTTGGTGCCAGTGGTAAGTAAAACGAGAACTGTCAACGAGAATCCTTTTTAATGTATTTCCGTATTCCCATGCACCCCATTTCCACCAGAAGGTACAGCACAACAATTTGCATTTATACAACTTGTATGATACAATGTAGACATAAGTAAACTAAAGCCAATAAAAAAACAAAATTTCACCTGAAAGCTGACACTAGCTCCACCTGCAGACTCTCCAAAGATGGTAATATTGTCAGGGTCTCCTCCAAATGATCGAATATTCCTGTGCACCCAAGCAATGGCAGCCTGCTGATCCCACAGACCATAATTTCCTGACAAGGATTAAATACATGATGAAAATATTCAGATAAACATTTACAGGGATAGTTCTTTAATGGAAGAAATACAAAATGCAGTGGGGCCAAACAATAGCGGGACCTTAACCATTACCTACCAGGCATACTTGAGTCTCCGGTGCTCAGGAAGCCAAGAGTTCCCACACGGTATCCAAACGTCACCACAATAACATTTCCTCTTTCTGCAATTTCCTGTCCACTGTACAGATAGTTGTCCAGAAAGTTAGCACCCATTGAGCCTCCAACCAAGAAGGCACCTCCGTAGATCCAGACCATGACAGGAAGATTGGTGGACACTTGAGGGTGAAGAGAAAGTTGTAGTGTTTGTTGACATTTAAGGATATTTTGAGAGTGTCTTTAAGTGTTTACCTGAGCGGCCATGAGGAACCCAGATGTTGAGGTAAAGACAGTCCTCCTTGCCTCTGGTGTCACTCATAAGCATGTTTAGCTGAAGGCATCTATTCTTGAACTCAGTGGTTTTCATAATACCTGGCCACACAAAAAGAGTGAAAGATTTTGAAAAAACTGAGAGGACAGATCGCGTCCATGATACTGTACTTAGTGCAATGTTAAATAAATGGTTTTCATTCGGGGAAATTACAGATAAAGGTAGCGCACTGGACATTTTGTATATCTCCCACTCCGTCCATACTTCACAGATTGTTACTTAATGTTAAATCTCTGCTATTAAAAATGAAAAAAAAGGAAAATACTCTCTTCTACTTCTGCTGAACGGGTAGTCTAATATTACAGAGTCCAACCCACCATCCCAGCCAGGGTGAGGCTTTGGCTTCTCAAATCTTCCAGGGATATCACCAAAGGGAACCCCTCTGAAGATATCCATGTGGCGACGGTAGCCAAGTCGAATGTTTTCGCCCTGCACCATCCCTCCCTCGGTGTAAACAACCCCGAGCTACAAACACAAAGAAAAAACTTAAATTACCTGTACATAGCAGCTGCAAAATCTTAGTATGAGTTCAGTGGGGTTAAGGAAACACTGCATTTTCTTTATGTAACAAAGAATGGTTTTGTAACTTACGGAGGTGGCAGAGACCGTCTTGAGAAACACGGCAACAGCAATCAGAGTCCCAATCATGGCCATCAGGGTCACGCTGTGTGAACCAGGCTGACTGTCAAACAGGCTTTAATAAAGTGGACCCCACCCCTAATCTGACCAATGTGCGGTCCTTTCCTTTTTTCTCACAGTTATGTAATAATTAACTGGTGGATGTGTACTCAATTCTTCTCAACGTGTACCATGGATTACCTCAAAATTTAACAGTAATGAACCCAAATGGATTATATTGATAAACATTCACTTTTAGATTCTATTTATATATATATAAAATAGTTTGGCAGTTTTGAAGAGGTACCAACAGTGTGTTTTTATCAGTTGTGACAAATATATAGGCAAAACACTGTGGCATGTGAAACACTCATGGACGCCTGCTGGTGCAATGAGTGTTAGCTTAATTATATTTACACCTAAGTTTTCCTCCACGGTGCCAAACTGTCAATTATTGATTTTAGCTATAAAGCTAGATTAGTTCATTTTATTCGACTGTTGCAGTTTTTAATGCATAGAAATTAGCATAATATAAAATATCATAATCAAACATTCAGGCAGCTCAAATTCACCTTTATGCTAATCTTGCTTGTCCTCACAGTAAAGAAATCCTTGATATCTGAATTTAAGTTCTTGTGTTAGGTATTACCTTTTATAAAGGTAATCTATCTTAACAGAACAGAATATGAATTTACATAAAGATACTACTTTACAAAGCTTTACTCAGAATATCTTTTCTTAGGCCATAGTTCTGTCTACTTTGTCATACAGTATTTTCCTATGACGTATGTTCTCACAGAGGGTATTTCTTCCAATCTCCTGGAGGTCTTTTGTCCACAGCTCAATTTAAACAGTACCCAGTAGCCATAGTACCATGAAATGTATTAAATATTGGTCATTCTTCTTTCATTTCTGATTCAACAATGACTTGATCACACCTCTTAGTCCAGTACAGGATTACATAAGTCATATTGGAAAGCTTGGCAATCAAGGGTTACAACATGTGTTCAATGATAAAGAAAAACACATTCTGATGCCGACCTTGACTGGTTTGGTGACCAGATGGGCAAACTCTCAAACATCTAAGAACAAGGATTAGATGCTTACAGTAAAGCATAACTTATACAATACTGCGTAAAAAGTCTAATTTAAGTTTCTGTTTTTCCACAGCTGAAGATAACTGTGTTTATGGTAGGCTGTGATAGATAAAAAAACAATAATTTGTTCAAATTATCCTGACAATCAGAAATTGTGCTGTCCGTAAAATAGGTAGACCGCAGCTGTACAAATACCCTCTCAGATTCTATCAGATTTTCCAGCATTCTCTCCCAGACAGAGTCACATACCGTTAACTTTGGCTACCTGGAGGGCTCTCGGAGGTGACGGCGGGATCATTAAAGCTGACAAATATTGTGTTCATGGGTCAACGGTCAAGACACAAAAAATCAATTTCTTCCTCAGGGACATTTGGCAAAATGTTAATCTGACCTTGATAAAAGAGTACTTTTCATTCATTATTTTGGGAAAATAATGCAGAATGATTCAGCTCATTCCTTGAGAATGATTATTTGAACAGCTTTAACATGCTTATCAATAATTAACATGATTTCAATTATCCGTTGATATCACAAGTTTCTTTTACCCTTTTTTCACAAACTCATCACCAATCTTATTATAGGCTACAGTGTTTTTTCATTTTACTATAAACATTTTTTATGATCAAGTGTGGTATAGTGCATAATATTTATGCAGAAATGAGCAGTGTGATTAAGTAGTTAATGATGTACTAAATAACAATTTTCTAAAGGAAGGTGGATTTGTAACTCCATTTCAAAAGAATAAGCTAAGCAGTAGTATAAAAATCTAAACATCCAAAGATAACCAGATCACTGTAAAAAGTACTGTAAATTAGTAAAAACATTTAATGATTGGGGGCAATAGATTGTATAACATGGGAATGTACCAAAATAGATACTCACGACCATGAGGCCGACATGACTGGAACATGTGGATAAGAAGACCTTGTTCAACTCTTTTTTGGTGGGGGTTATGCAACTTTATAAACTTTGTATTTAATCAACATCTTCTAAGTAATCTTCAAAGTAGTAAAACAGTTTACAATAATAATGCTTTTTACATAGCTCTTATTTTATACTCAACTATCCATCCCTCCATCCGTTACCATTATCGCTTATCCCCTAATGGGGTTGCGGGGAGAACTGGAGTCTATCCTAGTAGTCAGTGGACTAGAGGCGGGGTACACCCTGGACAGCCCGCCAGTCCATCGCAGGGCCACACACAAGACATACAACCCTTCTGTTTCACTGTGCGTATGGAAATTAAACGTATTTTGTCTGCACCCTTCACTTTTCGTCTGTCTAATTTTTCTTTTCTTGTTTTTTCTGCTTTTAAATTCTCTCTGAAACACTTCTAATTTTCTTGTCCATATACTGTGCTTTACAAATAAACTTGCCTTGCCTTGGCTTGCCTTACAAGGACAAACAACCACGCACACTCATACTCACTCCTAAGGGCAATTTGGAATGTCCAGTCAACCTAACATGCAGGTTTTTGGACCGTGGGAGGAAGCTAGAGAAGCCGGAGAGAACCC
The DNA here is from genome assembly GCA_013363375.1 of Menidia beryllina. NCBI lineage: Eukaryota > Metazoa > Chordata > Actinopteri > Atheriniformes > Atherinopsidae > Menidia > Menidia beryllina. The sequence continues at coordinate 736,515 of JABUIW010000124.1, forward strand.
ACGCAGACAGAGGGACAACATGCAAACTCCACACAGAAAGGTCCTGGGTCCCCCGGGACTCGAACGCAGAACCTTCTTGCTGTGAGGCGATGGTGCTAACCCCCACACCACCTCATGCTCAACTAGCATTGTTAAAAAGAAAAAGCAAGACAAAAACGTGTTGATGCTACCCATTTATTTTTTAAAAATCAATACTGATACATTACTTGTACTTTTTCTGAAACAATTTCAGGCAAGCTGGGCAGGATGCTGGCCCAGAAATGCACGTAGCGCAGCCTCAGCTTTGTTCTCACATAGCTGCTGTCCATCTTAGAATTGATTTCCAGGAACTTGTGTCCTGAGACTGTGAATTCTGGCCAAGTAGCGGGAACACTAAGCTCTCCTTGGTTAGGGTCTCTGGAAAGATAAGCAGATAGAAAGGAAACTGAAATCGTACGTAATCGCATAGCTTTTTTGTTTTCCTTTGATACTACTTTAGTTTGTGTCTGCAAGGTTATACCCAGTTCGGGCAAAGTTGGTCCAGTAGGCAATCATATAACCGGAGACATCACGATGGGAGGACGAGTATCCTAATGATGATGTAGTGAATGGCAATCCAAACACATACTGGAGATCATCTGCGTGGTCAGCTCCAACCCAGCTAGGGTAGGGCAAGAGAAACCCACCCATACGGTTTGGCTCAGAGAAGAGGTAGGAGAAGGTACGTCCACTTCTTTGAATGAAATTTAAAAAAGTATGATTATTTAGGCCAATAAGCCACATCAAACAGATCTAAATCTATGTTTCTGTGTTTCTACCATGGAAATTTGGTCACTACTGTATCAGACACCCTTTCGAATCTTTGATTTCGTCAAAACTTTTGACTACTGAATGAAGCTTCTTCTTTTACTCCTGTGTTAAACCAAAGGGGTTTTCATATGCACGTAAATCTGTTTATGAAAATCTTATTCTCACCTGGAAGTGGCAGCATGGAGATACAGGGCAGCCTGAGTGGGAATTAGGAAAATATAGTCAGTTTCAATGGCCACAACAGTTTTCTTGATGGTCTGTCTGCTGGGAATCGATCCCCAGTCTGAGGTGTATGTGGAATAAGCCTTGTCAAAGCCGAGCCTGCCCTTCTCCTTTGTGAACGAAACCAAGAGCTTCTCCACATCCTCACTGTGTAAAGGAAGAGAGTGTTAATGCTGCTTACAGGTTTTTTAAAATGACCCATTTTTAATTATTAAAGTGTTCCACTGATGGAACAAATTAAACGCACACAGGAGTAGCCACCAGCTGAGAATTAATGGACGGAACATCAAAACCAGTGAAGAAATGTCCATCCATGTCATTGGCTCCAGCCATGTAATCGATTTCAGCAGCATTGTAGAACAATTTGTCGGGTTCATCAGGCAGGAAGTCACCATCAATCACAGGAGACAGGACCAGGTTTTTCACAAGTGGATCTTGGAAAAGCAGACGGTCAAAAAACCTATTAGGCATTTTTCTAAATCTAAAGAAAAGAGATTTAAAGTTAATTTGAGAATAGGTCATGATAAATGAGCAGTGGGGACTCACAGATGTAATATTATAGAATAGATGTTTTTCTCACTGTGGTTAGACTGGTCTTAGGAGCAATATGGCTTACATTATATTTACAGTCAACTTGAATGAAATTCTAATGAAAAATCACCAAAAAGTGAAATAAAAATAAAACACTTTTGTGTTGTGAAAATTCCAGAAATGACTTATGGACACACACAGTCCATACTCACTGGTGGTTCTGGTGTTTGATAAGCAGCTCATTTTAGGTATGAAAATAAAATCTTTTGAGGACTTTTCTGGATTAATTTATCTATTACTAAAAGTGTGTACAGCAGGTAAAATTTATAGAGCAATCTTTGAGTAATGCAACACTACTGTTGGGCCCCTAAACCTGCCCAACGTTTAATGTCTAAATGCGCCCTTTTACTCTAATATTTTGTATTTCTAACATACATAAAATTTGTATCAATTTGCAAAAGAAATCAATAATATCTTAAATTTCCAAAAGTCTTCTGTACTCTGTGCTGCTCCAATAGAAAATGGTAGCAGAAGCTAAAATCGATGCAGTGTGAAGCTTACGATCAGGGGAACCAGACAAAGAGGGAGCACTCGCCATTGTTAGGACCTTGGGGTCGGTGTTCTTCAAACAAGCAGCCATTCTGCTATCAGTGGGGCAGTTGACCTGAAGAGCTAGCTGGAGAGGGGGTTACAGATCTCGCTGATTATTTCCCATTAAAGAAAGTCACAGTTTCACCCAATATTGTCTCTTCTTTAAAAGGGGTTTCAACATGTCAGCGAAGCAGCTGTGTACCTCCGTAGCAAACATGAGAGGGTTCCTGTTGACTGCCCAAGGGCAAAGAGCCACTCCACTCTGGGATATGGCTCTCTTTATAAGTCCTTTGTTGTGTGGAGTCAGAATCTGTGAATAGACAAAAAAAAGAAAAAAAACACATGTAGCCTAAAGTCTTTAGACTTATTTTGAGTCATACTTATAATCCATCATTTTCTGTACCCCTTATTCCCAATGCGGTAACGGGTTTGGTTTGAATGATTTTTTGTGATATATTTGAGTTAATCGTTTTTTTTATGAAGAGATTTCTACTTTAATGGAAGGTAAATGAAACTTATCAGGTTGTCCACATAAAGATATTTTTCTATTTCGAAAACTGGTCCCGTGTGGTGTGTGGGATAGAGGTATTAGAAGATCAGTGAGGGTGAATCTGAGTAACCCTGTGGCAATCCTGAGCTGTAGTCCTAGGTCTACGATTTTTTATTACAGACCCTAGATTTAGATATCATAGATGATATACTTAGGCTAGCAGCATAGTTTTCTACTATAGGAGAGAAGGACACACATCCGGGTTACATATGATACACAATGAATAATTTTATCCATGCACTAAGCTAAAGTTACAAGTTTCTCACCTGGAAATTTACACTGGCTCCACCTGCAGACTCTCCAAAGATGGTGATGTTGTCAGGGTCTCCACCAAATAACTGTATATTCCTGTGCACCCATGCAATGGCAGCCTGTTGATCCCACAGACCATAATTTCCTGACAAAAAACAAACATAGACACGTTCACATAAAGATTTTGCACTATAATAATGGAAATACATAATCTGGTAACGGTAACCAGTATCACCTACCGGGCATACTAGAGTCTCCAGTGCTTAGAAAACCGAGGGCTCCCACGCGATACCCCAGTGTCACCACAATAACATTTCCTCTATCTGCAATTTCCTGACCACCATATAGATGGGTTTCAGAAAACTTAGAGCCCATTGAGTCTCCAAATAAGAAGCCTCCTCCGTAGATCCAAACCATGACGGGAAGATTGGTAGACACTTGAGGGTGAAGAGAAAATTGTAATGTGTGTCAAAGCTTTCAGATACTCCGGGAGTGTCTTAAGTTAGTTCTTACCTGTGCTGCCATGAGGAACCCAGATGTTGAGGTAAAGACAGTCCTCACTACCTGTGGTGCTCGTCATCATAGGCATGACCAGCTGAAGGCATCCATTTCTATATGCTGTGGCCTCCAGAACACCTGATAACTCACACAGTCACATTGTAAGAGCACTTCCAAGATATAACACTTATTTATCTTTGTAATGGTAACTAAAACATTTTCATTTGACCTTTTTAATTACAGATAAAGATGACATCATGCATAATTTCTTTGATAGTAACCTCTAAACAGCCCTGGAAAGTTGAGGTCAACAATGTAAGAATAACAAAGCCCACATCAAAGGGAGATAGAGAAAGTAATATTCACATTCCTGGCTGATGGCTTGTTTAGCAGGTTTCAAACAAAGGGTAGGCAATTACCTGAGGTAACTACTCAACCTTTATTGTCATTCAGCTTGACAGTCACAGCAGACTTTAGCACGCTTTAGAAACAGGAGCTATCACAGAGCTTCTCATTGAGGATGAATGATCCTGCAAAGACAACTTTTTGGGGGCATTCATGGATGTATTCCATTCTAATGTGTTCCATTTATGTAACAAGGGTCCTGAAATAAAACAGCAGTCATCCAGTCATTCTACCCACCACTCCAGCCAGGGTGACGTTTTGGCTTCTCTAGTCTTCCTGGGACATCAGCAAAGGGAATACCCTTGAAGACATCCATGTAACGACTGGGCCCAAGGTGGATGTTTTCACCCTCCACCATCCCTCCCTCGGTGTGAACAACCCCGAGCTACAAAAATAAAGTGGACAAACGTGAAGGGACATACATAATCAGACCCCAAAAAAAAAAAAAAAACACATTTGTTTGTTTGTTCTTCTCTTGGTACTGTAGGTACATTCCCTCTGGGTACATTCCCTTTATTATGTTGATACTCAGACCAGTCAGTGGACAGTTCAATGATAGTAACAAATCTACAAATGATTACTGGTGATAAAAAGCCTTCCATTCATTGTCTCTAACACTTATTCATGATAGTGTCACAAGGCTATTCTAGCTGTTATAGTTGAGAGGTGGAGTAGACCATGGATAGGTCACCTTTCCAACACACGGCCTCACAGAGGCAAACATGCAAACCACGCATCGACAGACCCGGGAGATTCCTACCGGGAACACTCTTACTGCGAGGCAACAGTGCTACCCTGTGCCAGCCTGAAAAAGTGCCAAATGTTTCAATTAACCGGCCTCTAGAGTTAACCTCTTGTGTTCCTCTTGTGGTAAACCTTTAAAAAATGGTCGGTGCCAACCCTAAGACAAGAGGAAGGGAAGGTAGTGATATTCAATAGTGGATAGTAGCTGAATTGTAGTTTTTGAGACAAACATTTCTAGACGAGGCAAAGATTGTTATTGGTGAGACACTTACGGAGGTGGTGTGGACCGTTTCCAGAGACAGGGCGATGGAAATCAAAATCCCAAGCAGAGCCATCGGTATCAAACAGTGTGAACAACACTGACCGGCAGGCAAACCTTTATAAAGTGGAACCCACCCCAACAATCTCCGTGTTACAAATGATTAACCAACCCATGCTTTCCTCGTTATCTCAGCGCATATTCATTCTGAAGTATTTGAACTGTTTTAAGTTGAAGAAGGACAAATAGTGCCACTTATCATTTGTGAACCAAATTTAGCCTAAACATTGTGGTTTGCTTGCAGATACTGGCCCGGTACGATAAAGTTTAACGGGCTTGATTATTTCCACATCAAGAAGACCTGAATCTTTTTTTTTCTTCTGTAAAAGAAGAGCCATATATCTCATCTTTATAAAGGGGCCTATGCCTTCGACTAAACTTTCAGAGGTATTTTTTTTAAGTTATCCAACTTGTGTTGGTTAATATATAGAAACCAACCTCTAGTTAACTTAGTTTACGCAGCTGTCCAGCAAGGCTCAAACTCACACAGCTCAATCGACTTCCACTACATACATTTACCGTAACTGTTATGTTAATGTATTTCCAGTCTGTCATTTGACCTGAAGAAACATTAACTGCCTCTGACTAATTTTAGTCCTCTTGAGTGGACATTATGAAGTCCATGAAAAAGACAAACAAAAAAAATGTCCATGTAGATTTTGGGCTGCAAACAATGGTATGGTTCTCATACTCAACTTCTTTATTTTAATTTAAATTTTAACATCTGACAGACACAAAACACAGGCGAGGATTCTGAAATTATTCTCCAGTTACATGTAGTCCAAAATTTCTGTCTCCATCTCGTTTTCACTCCCTTCAGATGGTTGGAATTCATCATCTTCATCCTCCTCCTCATCCTCCGAGTCTGGATCCGTATTTCTCACTGAGGATTTTGATCTAGAAGTCCTGCGTCGTTTTTTCTGGGAGACTTCGGGAACTGAGGAAAAAAAAGAGATGGCGTGATAAATCTACTTTTTGCAAAGGTGTTTTTTCTTAGTCTCTTTCTGCATAGTCAGCAAAATGTGCAGGTGCAAACATAGTCAGCATCTAGTCAAATTGGTCACAAATATTTGGGCTGAATGCACCAAGCTGAAAAGGGTGCAGATTATAACATAAGTGTCAGAGTTAGCTTCGAATCACTTGGAGCTTCTGAATAGAAAGAAAGTTGAATGACTATCAAACAGTCAAGGCTATTACATACCCTGTTTTTGTGCTCGTACGACCTTCTTAATCATGGCAGAGATCAGATCCCTCAGCTTGTCTGTGGTGCCCACAACACACCAGCCGTCACGTTCGTCACATGTCTCCTCTTTCCCGCTGTTCTGTTCGATCACCTCTTTGATGCTGAGACACACAGTGACCGGTTTTTAGGTCATACGGCTTCAGGAGATTTCTGACAGCTCCTCCGGGCATTGCCATCATCGGTTTGATGAACGTGAAGATGAAAGATAGCTAAATTAAATAGATGCAATGTCTGCTCAACATGGTACCTGTCCACATCCAAGTCACACAGCTGGTAGAACATCTGTCTGTGAGGAGGCAGCATGCCATCTCTGAATATATAGGATGACTCCTGTGGAGGAGACATCAATTTCTTTTACCACACAGTATGGTAAATTAACGCTTATGGAGATGAGAAGAGTTTAAACTAAACAGATTAATGTCATGTCACCACTAAGACTCATTCGATTCACTCCTATGGATAAAAAAGGAGTGTTTCGTGTTTTTTTCCACCCAAACCTTAAGCTGGTATGTGGCTATAGCGGAGTCTCTGCTGGTGCTCGGCCCCTCCTGAGCGGGAATGTCCATCACACTAGTAGGCTGGGGACCTGAGAGAAAGGAAAAATACACATCGTTGTTAGTGTAACTTGGCAGAGCTGCAGGACAGTGAGTAAAGTTGTACTCGGCTTTAAAATGAAACTTGGTTTAATCAGGTCTGATGTTGCAGACTGCCGCATAGAATGCGGAGGCTCGCGTTTGGTTAACTTGACATTTTGCAACTTTTGCTCGATGAGTTTGAGGGTTGCTATTAGCTCACAAAGAATTTTTCATGATCATTTGACAGAATAAGCCTTATTAAAATCATATGAAATGGAGCTCAAACAGACCTGGAACTACTGCCCTGCATAACTGCGTAATTGTATACATTTCATGACATACTACGATAGATTTTGAAAACGGGGCCATGTACTTCAGTTGTTACCACACATGGATATTTCCATTGCATAGAATACCTGCATAACCCCATGTGAAAATGTTTACCTGCTTTGTTTAAAGTGATCGGCAGACTGTAATTGAGGGCACTTCTCTTCGCTTTTACTGGTAGATTGGACAGCGAATAGCCTTAAAAAAAATCAGACAAAACAAGCCGTCATCAGCATGATCGCACCGTTCTTTCCTGGAAAGTAATGACACTGGATTTGGATAAATTTCAAGAAAAAGTTCTCTCTAGTTTCTACCATGCTTGGTGCTATAGCGCATCCTGAAATCCAGCATCTGATATTTCTTGGACTCTGGGCTCTTTCGGGGGTCGTAGCCCAGCCTCACCCACAGGCTTCTCCACGGTCCTGTGACCTACAAAAGGTATATCCTGCATTCAAATTATGAACGGTGACGCAAGGGAGGATTTGAAGTATGAAATTTTTTGTTACCAGTGTAAAAGATGTGCTCAGAGCAAAGAAAAACATCACCCGATTGGCAGTTTAAAGTGCATTAAACATCTGCTAAGAAAAATACAAAATCTAAAATCATCTTTGTGAAACTGGTCTCTTTTCTGTTTCTTTTCATTGCTTTTTTTTTATTTCACCAAGACTTAATCACACCATATCTATTGTTCATGGTCAGAGGATTACACGATGTGCTCGCATTCTTCATCTAGGTTCGAGTGAAGAAGAAAATTGTGAGCTAACAAAAAAAGGGCTCCTGCAGTGGTATTGCTTGGGCACTTCATAATGAAATGTTATAAGCGTCACACTAATTTACAAATATATTGACCTTTTTTCTTATGAAATTTCCATTCTGTGACCTGAACTGTCCAGATGTGGAAATTACCACGTCACTCAACGTTCACAAACTATTTGAATTTTAACCCCAAAACAAACAAACACCTGTGTTGTGAGTGCTTAACCGTGACCTCCCAGCTCACCATGTAATAGGCATGTAAGGCCAGCAGCAGCTTCAGTTTATCAGGGTGAATGTTGATGTTGGCTTTGACAGCGTTTCGTGACCAGATGGGCCGGCTCTCAAACATCTAAGCACAAAAAAGTTTGGTGTGAGAATATATACGAACGATAACTTTCTGATAACTCTCTGTTTAACCATAGCAGAAGATAACCATGCTTGTTAAAAATAGATGGATTTGAGTTAATTGAGTAACGTTCCATTCATGATCCTGGCAACCCAAGGGTTTGCTGTGCTTAAAATAGGCAGGCCGCAGCTGCACAAATACCTTTTTCAACTTCTCTTCAGCGTCCCTGTCTCTTTCTTTCAGACAGTATCGGGCCCAGTTATCCTTTGCAGCCTGGAGGCATTCAGTAGGCACAGAGGGTTCATTAAAGGTGACAAATATAGCGTTATGGGGTCGACGCGCTCGATTCAGACCGATAAAGTTCTTGCTCGTTGGCACCTGGCTACAAACAGAAACAAGTAGAAATATTAATCTGATAACAGTAACATACCTTTGCTTTTTAATATTACTGTGTAGGGTGGTAGCAGAAGTTGCGAAGTGGACCTACACAGCTGCTGCCTTGGCCTGGGTGTCAGGCCTGTAGAAATAGTCCACAGGACTGTCTAGGCGTGAGAAGATGGCTGGGGGGAGGAAGTGAGGCACAGTCTGCTCAAAGAACTCCTGACTCTCAGTTTTGCGGAGGATGATTTTGTCATAAAGAGATGTGACTTTTCCGCCCTCTGAATGCATAGCAAGGTACTGAAAGTCCGCCAGCCCTGCAAAAGACATTTTCAGAATACATGTTGTGAGAGAAGCCATTTTTGTTTCTCCGTTTCGCCCCCATCAGTCTTCTTACAGACCACATTTTAAATATCATGTCCAGTAGAGCACAAAAAAGACTATCAAATCCTGAAACATGTTACCATTTTTGATGACAAGAATGGGCCTCAAGTTAGACAAATTATAATGTAATCCTTTTTGGAAATTATAGACGACACTTCCTTATTAATCCCGCCACTTAAAAAGGTCTCAGGTCTCATTTCCAGGGTGATTTTATGTTCTAGTGTGAATAAGATACACAACCTGACCGTGAAAGAAAAAAAAAAACACTCTGATATAACTATGCGTGTAGGAGGCATGGACGATTATCATTAAGGTGGCAAAAAATGAACCCCAACTGATTCCATGAGTAACTTCTAATTTCCTCATCAACAATAAAAACCAACAAACAAACATATATAGCCACAGAAATTGCAACAACCTGTCAAGATCCAAGTGAACAAAACAGGGAGACAATTGGACAACCTGAGCTGGTATGAAGAATAAAGGTTCCACAATTTAAAAATGGCTCAAATCAGACAAAATTACTTTCCATCTAACCTTGGAATTTGTAGGTTGTTCCTATGAATCCCATGATATCCATCTGAATCTCTGCATCCTTTGGGTCTTTTTTGCGCACACGCCGCCGCACTCTGAGGAGGAGGTTGCTTGATGGGAGACGGTTCCCACACGCAGAGTGGCAGAAAGGGTCCTGGGGTCGGAAACGCAGCTCAAGACGTCTGTTGGGGTCAGCAAATGTCTGCGAGATCAACAGGAAATACAACCAGCCATGAAGCGACTTTTATTTAACAACAGCAATGAGGGAATATACCCTTACAAAACATAACTGACACACAATTCCAAAAAAAATTGTTTAAATTGTCAATATTTTTTCATATTGACATTTTAAACCATTTTCTAAGTGGCTAGAAATAAAAAAAAAAACACAATGTGTGAGGTTTTCTGTAATTGACCAAATAGTGGTTATTTGGAGCCTTTATTTTTTATTTATTTGTGATACAGTTGTTGAAAGTTTGTGTTCAAGTGTTGTAACACTTGAAATATCTTAAAAAATGTCAAGTTTATAGCCTCAAATTATAGCTTTGAATGGTTGGAGGAATTACCATATAATCCTTAATTTATGTATTTTTAAATGAAGGTATTCTGAAATATATTTCCATCATATATAATATATAGACATGAATAATGAACTATGTCGTTCCCCTAAGCTGATCGGTTGCACCAGAAGATTTTTGCCGAAATTATTTACATAATTTTGTATTTATATGTTATATGTTTTTACAACTGAAACACACAAAAAACATTAATTCATGTAATCTATTGCGTAACCAAAATGAAAAATTGAGACGAAAAAAACCCAAAACAGTGTTTCCCAGCTGTGCTTACTTTGGCCATTGTTTGCTCACCACCAAGAGTCTCCAACATTTTATCCACGCTGTTTACCATCGCAGGATACTCCACACACACCAGTTTCTTGTCCGGTAGCTCTACTGTGGACGAGCTTCCCGGTGTAGTGTCTTCAGTCTGAGATGAGAGGCTCAGTTCTCTCAAAGTAAAATTCAGCCTAACCTCGCTGGCATCCGTAACACTCGTTTCTTCAGTCTCCATTATAAAAAAAAACTATTTTACACCCAACATTTAAATGTTCGAGATGTGCAAGTTCACTGTCATGACAGTCGGAAGTCCCGCGGTATGAATCTGTCCAAATGCAAAACGACTCCGGGCGTAAACAGTAGTTCACGTATATTGTTCCGTGCGCCTTTCCTAAAAAGAAAATAATGAATAAAAATACATTTCGTTACCAGTGGACGCTTGGAATAATCATTCGTATAAAATAAAAGAGACCTGATAAACTGCAATGAAATGTCAAACATAATTTTCCTTTTTTGGAATAAATCTATTGACCCCGGTGTCCCTATGTATCTATGTATTAATATACTGCTTTTCAAATGTCCAAAATCTCATAAGTTAACATTTTATTTAATATTCTTTCTTTTTTTCAACATCAAGCTTTACCCTGATTAATGACTTTTTGTTCTATGTAACCTTTTGTCCATAGGATGGCAGTGTACACCCGAACATTACCCAGTCGCACTGCACTTTAACGATGAGTGGAACGATGTTCATATTTAGCCACAGGTAAAAGTCATTTTCTAACAATCTGATAAATCCAGGGTAGTTAGAGGGGACTGGGTAAAAATAAATGTGTGTGTTGTCCCACCCTGGAACAGTAAACAGTTTATTAGGCCCTCAGGAAAGAAAGACGACTCTTTGCAGGATTACAGAGCTATGTAAGAAGTTGTATAACTATCTGATGTGACACTGTTTGCGTTCATTCAAGTTAGTCTTCTTTTCATGTTTTTGTAAGGCATTCTTTTTTTCTGTCTATCTTTTTTTTTAGCAGGGATCATTTAGCCATCGTATCTTTACTTGTTTGATATAGTTTTAATCAAACCTTTCAAATGAGAAAACAATGAAGGAGAGGTTTCTGGAACTTTTGTTCCAAAGTATTTCATACATCTACGTGAAAATACAAATGGCTGCAGATAAGGGATGCTCATACAAAGCAGGTGTGGCAGTTAGAAATATTACTGCAGGTTATCACATGATACAGTTTTGGTGGCTGGTTGCTGGATGGGTGTTCTGGCTGAATGTTTTATCTCGGATGAAGAAGGCTGAGTGAAAAATGTACTTGTCTTTAACTATAGACCTTACGTTTTGTTGATGCAGAGGAACCTACAAAAATAAGCCTTTTGGATGCCTTGTTACTACATTGATATTTCTAGATAATTTCAGATTTTCCCACAAAATAATTCAGATGAGTAAATGCACAGTAATTTGCAACAAGGTCCAAACAAATTCATTGGAACTCGTTTGGTAGGAGGGATATAGACGACACAATCTGTTGTGTGTTGCGAAGATTTTGTTGATCTTTCTGTCTTTTCTTTTTTTTCTGGTGGCCCACCTCCATTGGACATTTCCCCAGCTCTTTCTGCTATCTCAGCTGAGGGCCTGTCCACTCCTCCCTGTCTCACTGCCGGCGTGTTCCAGCCGTTACAGTGTGGGGAGACCCTGATAAGGTTATCATGCCGCCTCCACTGCTCAGCTCACTCTGGGACAGCCTGCTGCTCAAAGATTTCAAGACACCCCCCCCTCTCTCTCTCCCACTTATTTAGACTTTTTACTCATCATATCCCCTTCCCTGACAACTCCTCTTGGCAGCTGTCTGTTTATCAGTAGAAAAGGAAATCTGAATGCGCGGTCATATTTGGATGTGTGATGTGAAATGGGAGGCACAACAGAGCCTATTCAATTTCAGCAGGCAAATTGTGTGATATTATCAGTGATCTCTGTCACTGTTCTCACATGTTAAACTGCTGGTTTTGATGTTTATTTATGCTCAAACACAACTGCAGGAGCAACAACATTAAAGTTACTTGAAGATCTAAAATGTTAAAATCAACTACCCTCATTGTTTTGCTCTAAATCCCCCTAAAAATGCCTTTATTATGGGTTCAGCAGTGTGTCTGACCCATCTTACATGCTTGGAAAGGGGCGCCATCTCTTCAGCATTGCTCTCCAATTACCTTTGCCAAAATTACATTTAAATTTTAGAGAAAAAAAGCTTAATGCAAGCACTGCCAATTGATAAACAAACATGTCAAAATCTTATCTGATAAAAATGTTGCTCTATTATTGTATTCCTCTTTTACCAAGCATGCATTCTTATAGATAAACAGATCATTAAATATCGATACCAATAAGAAAGGTGTTTTTCGGTGTCAAGACAGCATGAGTAGTAAGTTCACATTCAGCTTCCTTCTATCTAAACTTAACTAACACATCCATAACAAGGTCAGAAATCACAGCTGTCAATTCTAAAACTGCAATTTTTTTAATTCTCAATACTGAAATACCTCAACCATAAAGGTTCATGTTCACCATTCAGATGGTTGTACAGACATGTATAAAATGTAAGCCAAAGATATATTTGAACTTTTTCTGTAGTTGTTTGCTTATGAATCGCATTAAATTTTCCTTATTTGACAATATCAGTCAATGTTAATTTCACTGGGGTTTACGACAAGGGTTCTTCAGATACGAAAACGTTAAAAAATCAAAAATCAAATCTACTGTTCAGCTCAGCCACACTGATGATAGCCAATTTCAACTTTTAACATCTTTGACCTCATTCTTTTGACCACTACCCAGATCTCATGACCATAGATGAGGGTAAGGAAGATAGATGGACCAACAAATCAAAAGTGTTTTCTGCTAGGTCTGCTCCATTTTTACCACAACAAACCAAACCCTTATTACTGTTAGCAATCTGGTCCAGCTCTCACTCAACCCCACCATCACACATAACACGATCCCAAGATAGTTGAACTGGTTGTTTAACTGGCTGCTTCTTTCTGAGCTGTGACCCACTATTATGTGTACACCACCACATCGTCTGCAGTAAGCAAAAATATGACCTTTAAGTTCTGAGACTTTAAAGCCCTTAAAGATCCTGCCCAGATGCGGACAAGAGAAGAAAAACAGAGGAACCACAGAGCTCTAATACAACTCAGACTTGCTATAAAATCCAACAAAAGGCGTGGCAGAGGCATACACAAAAACTACAACTAATTTTGTAGACAGCAAAAAAACAAAATCTGAGAAGCTAACGAGAAAAAAAAAGCCAACCCGGAAAGAGAGTTGGATAAACTGGAGGAAAATGAAGGCAAAACACTCTCCAAGGCACTATTATACTGCAAGGTTTTGGCAAGGAATAAATAACCGAGGGGCATATTTAGAAAAGAGAGGGACTACTGGGAAAAAGGCAGGTGAAGGACCTTGAGACAGGTGAGGAATGTTGAGCTGATTGAGGAAAGACCCCTAATGAAACAGAAGCTCAAAGGTGCCAAAGGAAAACATAGGAAACTGAAAACAAAGTAAACCAGTATAATATATATATATATGCATAAAAAACAGAACCTAAAAGCTTTGCTAATATAGGAGAAGCAATTCCACAACCCATCTGTCTTGTTTAATGCAGCTGCTATGGGATATGCTGCACCAGGAAATACAACCGTATTCGTCCAGTGATCCGGTCTCTGAACTTTCTTCCTGTCCATCAGAGAAAGGACTTTAAAACAGCCCTGGTTGTGTAAAAGTCTCTTCATAGCCTTGTTCCAAACTACATCTCTGACATGTTAGAGCTTGGTAAACCAGCTTGAACTCTGAGAGCCTCAAGTCTTGGTCTCCTTCTGGTGCCCAGAGTCAGGACCACAGAAAGAGAGGCTGCATCTCACTGTTATGCTCTTTAAATCTGAAACAGTTTTCCTGAGGAAGTGACACAGACCCCAACTCTGCCAATGTCTTAATCCAGGCTGAAATCAATTCTATTTAGCAGTGCTGATGACAACTGAAAGCATTTTTCTGCACCCCTAACTTTTCATTTAATTTCAATTTCATTAAGTCATTAGTATTTTAAGCTTTTATGTTTTTTCCTTATGTAAAGCACTATCAATTGCTTATATCGTGCTTTTTAAAGAAAGAAAATCAAATGACCCTGAATCAGACTTTTGCATTTTAGTATGCTCTTTGCTTTTTCTGGAATTCATTTTTGCCCACATAGTCTATCCTTTATTCGACCTGGATCCTAAATCTTGTTCCGCTTGTGAAAAGTTGGACGTGTTGAGCCTATCCACTTGTTTTGATGGCTGACAACACTCCACCTTTTTAAGTTCTTACATCTTTCAAACAAACCTTGTTTGGAACTGCCTCGTTCCCCCTTTTTGCACACACTTCTTAAAGGACATTGCACAGACCTGTGAATATATATTTATGTGCAATGACCAGCCAAAACAATCATAAATCACTTTCAGAATCATAATTTTTTTTGTAATCCCATTAAGTGTGAACCCGGAAACAGTTACTTTAGTCACATGCATTTTTGAGTCAGGTAGCTTCACTGAACATTGCACAGGCAACATGTTAAGTAACCTAAATGATGATTGTGATCATCACTTGATGCTGCAGATAAAAAAAATCATCACCAGAAAGCTAGGAATTGGATCAGGGTCTGGTAGTCTGGGATGGGGAAGTGTGCTGTGTCCAAGGGTTGCATGTCCAGGTCGATGAAAAACACCTTCAAGTCTTAAACTATGATTCTAGGGTTTAAAAGGAATGAAAGATTGATGTTGCTGCAAGTAACAACGCTATTCACCTGCATCACTTGCCTCCACTCAACTATTTATTATATGAATCATCTGAGAGGGTCAAGTGCTGTCACTACTTTAGTGTTGAAATATAAGTCAAAGTTAACATTTTTGTCATTGTATGAGAAGTATCATGGGTTATGGGTTTCCTTATTGGTTTCATTTAAGATTGGACAAATATCCTAAACTGACTATACATATCATGTGATAAAATCCCCTTCCAGTTACTTTGTTCTGGCAGCATCAATATTTCCATGATTCTAACAGACAAACATCGCATTTTTAAGATAACGGAATGTATTCATTGGATCATCTGAGCAATTCATGCGAATCAATAGCTGGATATAACTTTACGGAAGGAACATGAAAATAGATCTGTGGGAGCAAGAATACACAACCACTGGATAAGCTGACGCTGTTTGTTTTTGTTGTTTGATGTTTTTTTTTTTACTCCTGTGTGACATTGTGGAGGCATGACCATTTGTCCACATCAGTCATCCGTCACTGCTGCTTTTATCTGTAGTAAAGCAGCACCATGACGCTGTGTCGCTTGGCAATCAAGTTGTATCACACCCTCGTACTGTGTGTCAGCAATGGCTGTGATCATGCTAAGTCTTCCTGTGGCCAGTCATACAGAGGAAATCTGCCGACAGTTACTTTTTTGGGTTGTTCTGTGGGACATTGATGGGTTGCCGGCATGTCACTCTGCACTACCGCTGCTGTGAAGTTATTTTTGCTTTTTGCTTTGCCATAAAAAATTTAAGGGCCTATATATATTGATCCGTTTATGCAAGTTTACAAGATATGCCATATTCTTTCTAATTTTTTAGCACCTATGCACTTTATATGTGCAGTTCTAATGATTCTGTTAAAAGTGTTGATGTTTTGCGTTGGTTTTATGACCCCTTTTCTTAGATTTAAATGTGGGGTTAGTTTAAGTGGTTGCACAGAATTAAACAAAATGCAAAATACTTTTTTTATTCAAGAAACCTATTTTATCACATTCAGGACATATTGTGTTCATAATCAAGCCAGGTAGAAATAGAACGTATGACAAAAAGGCGTGCCTGATTATTATCTTGAAACAGTAAATAGTGGTACAGATTCCCATGACACACCTTTGATCTCACTAATAACGCGGACTTTTCTTGTTGGGGATCTCCCATTTTGTCTTCCATGAATGCATCAATTGATGCCTTTGGCAGTTTTGCAGATCCCCACATCCTACAGTGTTTCCAAAGTACCGTCCAGGGTGCATTTGCATATATTTGCAAGACAAATTAGGCTCCATACTTTATCTTGTTACCTGGTTTGTATTTCTGTCAGATGTAGAAAGATGTATTTGGACTGCCGGATGAACAAATCAAGTAAATAATTTTTGTTTTAGACTTTTTTTAGGTTATGAAAAAACTTTTCAGACGGTTCCCTCACCAAGATAAGAAAGCTAGAAACTGTTAAGAAACAACATTGCCCGAGGCAACACTCAACCACACAAAATAGAATACCATTTAGCTATGACGGATGAAGGCAAGTTCTCTGTACTTCCTTCAGTTTTTCCCGTTTTTCCCCAGGCAACGCTAGGTGACGACGCCCCTCCTCTTTCAGGACTCATGTCCTGTTTGCTTAGTCCCACCCAAGATGATCCTCTGCCTCTCGTTCAGTTGGTTACCTGTGCAGGATTTTGATTTGGTCTATGTCACACATGATTCAGCAGCAGCAGCAGCAGCAGCAGCAGCACGTCTAACTGTTGTGGAGGCTCACGTCTGGCACTGTTGCCTGTTTGCCAACTAATTTTGCATAGAGACCTCAGATTTGTTTGGTAGACAGTAAGCCCTCACATCTACCCTCTTTCCCTTATAGACTTTGATTTCCACAACATGGTCAAAAGGATGGCTTTGTACCATCTTTTGATAAAGCAAGTTTCACCCAATGTTTGGCTCTGAATCATGTATGTCTTAGTCAAAATAACAATGATAATTAACAGCATGAAAATGATGAACAAAAGCCATAATTACAACTATACATAGAAATTGTTATGCAAATTATCCAGAGAGCATAACATATTTCTTCAACTTCAGACACAAGTTAAAAAAACCTAAAGACCAAGTATTTAATCCTGTGATTGAAGATTCAAGAAATCTAGTGACTCTGGAGAATTATAGAAGAAATTGTATGTTGATTAAGAGCATTGCTCGGATCCAAAGATCTGAAATTGCTTGCATAAATTTGAATTATTCTCACGATGGTACTTATCAGATTTTTAAGGGCACACGTGTTGATGTGATTTGCCTTGAGCAGCTTACATGCTAACAGGTTTGATGTTTGAGGAAGGTGGTGAGTCTCCGTTTGTTTGTTGTAACTAAATCCAAAAGACTGAAAGGGTGTGGTGACAGTTAACTAAGTAATCAATCCCTTTCGGCTCACGCACCTATCATTAATCCCTGTATCCCACTAAACTCAGTGCACTTACATGACCATGCAGCTGGATGTGTTCAAGGGTGTGTAGCCAAAGCTCAGCATGGTCAAGACATGAGTTTGTGTATGCGATTGTGATTTTCTTTTTCTGAGATTATGTTGCTGCTGTTGTCTCTGTGGCAACAGTTGAAGAACACCATTCGGAATGACCCGCTGGATCTCACGGCTTAGCTTCCTTCTGCTTTCTAGTCTACTCTCATGACTTGATTTGCATGCCGTTCCAGGCCATTTGAATATGGAACAGAACTTTTTTTCTTTCTTATTTTTTGATGCAGCAGTTCACATTATGCAGCAGATTTACACGGACGTTTTGAAGTATCTCAACAAACAGCTCTTACGAGACCGTGTTGAGAAAAGGTGTTAGCGTTGCTCATCTTTGGCAAATACTATGTGTGTATTTTACTTTCTAAATTGAGCCCCACTGTATAATGTAGCTTACTTTGCAAAAAGGAAAAAAAATGTTCAGAGCAGTTTTGTTTCAGAATTTATTATTTAATCTTACACCAAAAAAGCATATCTTAAATATACAGATCAAAACTCTTCACTCTTTGAATTAACATAGAATCATAACAGCAACCCTCCATCCTTAAATCTAAAGAAAAAAAAGTATTCTAATAAATTACACATTTTCTCAAGTTAAACTCCCTGAAATACTCACAGCTTCTTTACAGCCATCCTGTATCTATGACAAGAATAAAATACAACAGGTATTTATAATATATATCAAGTTCACATTATTGTTTTAATAGATGTCTGATATGTACAAGGGGCTTTGCTCTCGTCGCCGAGTTATTTCATGCCGTGCTGGCTCTCATGGTGCCTGCGAAGATCCACCTTTCGTTGGAAGCCCTTTGAGCAAATGTCGCACCCAAATGGCTTGAAGCCCGTGTGCTTCCTGCTATGGGTGATCAGGTTGGAACTTTGGCTGAATGCTTTCCCACACACTTGGCATTTGTGGGGCTTTTCACCTACAAAATAAGCAGATAATTCAGGGAGGGGAAAAAAAAAAAACTAAACTTTATATGTAGCTATCTTGCTTAGATTTCAATGGATTTGTTTGTAGGGGATTATTGTAGCGATGTCTGCTAGGTCAAATTCGCCATCGCTAAATACAGTGCCAGGTGTCTTTGCGGCAAAGATAAAGTTTGTATTAGCGTCCCACACCGAAGAATTGTGCTGTTGTTCAGATTTGTCAACCATATGTTGGCAACAAATTTGAGCTACATGGACTTCCTTTTACAGAGGTCTGTGTGAGGCAGGAAAACCAGATATGCAAATCATCAGGATATTTGCCTAAGCTCCTGTTTCTGATTTATCAGCAGTTATATTACTCATGGAAACAATTCCAGCATGCTTCACCTAAGAAAGTAGGTAACAATAGTAAAAGCGAGCCATGAGCAGCTTCAAGTAAATATGGCCACCGGCTGCAAATCTTTTGGAGAATTACCTGTGTGAATGTACGTATGCTTCTTCATGTCAGACTTCTGGTGGAACCTCTTCCCGCAGAATTGGCAGGGGTAGGGCCTTGTGTCGGAGTGGATGAGTAGGTGTGTGGAGAGCGTAGAGGAGCGCTTAAATGATTTCCCACACATCTTGCATTCAAAACTTTTTTCCTAAATGAGGAAAAGCAAAATCTTAAAAAGGTTATAAGAAAATGCCTAAAACATTTAGGTCATTTCAGGCAGTTAAATGACTCGTCTGCTTGTTTTCAGTTGATTTGATCAAATTTAGGGTGATAAAATATCCTTTTTTCCAATT
This sequence comes from Menidia beryllina, assembly GCA_013363375.1. Taxonomy (NCBI): domain Eukaryota; kingdom Metazoa; phylum Chordata; class Actinopteri; order Atheriniformes; family Atherinopsidae; genus Menidia; species Menidia beryllina. The sequence continues at coordinate 755,861 of JABUIW010000124.1, forward strand.
TTTCAAAAATATTTTCTGTTTTTTGTTGAATCGAAGTTCTTTACAAAATATCAGATGTTTCCATCACTCAGTAATGTTGAAGTTTGAAACCACTGGAAGTCCTTAAATAATAATATCGACTTTACTTTGAGGTGACTGTCATACCTGAGAGTGGACATTCATGTGTTGCTCTAAGCTGACTGCGTGGCCAAAGGTTTTTCTGCAGATGCTGCAGCCGAAAGGTCTCATGCCACTGTGAGATCTCCTGACGTGAACCTCCAATCCGTGAGGCGTCGAAAACACCTGAAACGGAGTCAGCACATTACTGGGAGTAAGTTGACCAGCAGAGCAAGAAGCCGTTGCGCAGGAAGGGAAACAAAACGCCTGGGGTATCAGAAAAACTGGAGAAAAAAACCAAAAGAAAACCTGAGATGTCCAAGAGAACTATTCCTGAAGACTACTCAAAGAAATGACAAGAAACCATGTCTAGAGTTCACACTTTAACAATAGCACTATGGTATGAACTTATAGTCATACTATTGATTTTCAAATCAGAATTATTTTTTTTTATTATTTAATTTTTTTCCTTTTTTAATGTTTACACATGTTTTAATATGTTAGTGCGTAGTTTTTTCTGGATTTATTGAAGAAAAATGAGAAGTGGCAGATGAATTCTGCACAAAAACGAGCTGGGCTTTTAAGTTACATTTCATAAGCCCTCTCGGAGCCTACCTTATCACAGGTGATGCAGTGGTAGGTGTTAGAAGAGGGGGAGTAGTGTGTACTGCAGTCCAGAGGCTGTTGCGGCTGTGGGCTGCGGCTGATGTGCGAGCCGTACAGACTGCTGGCATGCTGCAGCACTGTGGGGCTGAAGCTCAACTGACGGAGCTCATAGGCGGACGACACCGACTCCCAGCCAAATGTTGGCTTGTAATAAGGTGGGAACTCAGCCACATGAGGTTCTGGGTAGGTTCAGATAAATAAAAAAAAAGGAAAAGTCAGATATACAAACAAACAAAAAGACGCTCAAGATTTCTAAAAGTTTCTCGTATCCAGCTGGCTTGTTTCTAAACTCACCAGTTAGGTAGTATGGCTGTGTGGGAGCCACAGGAGATGCAGTTGGCTCTGGGTGGACAGGTAAGGGACAGTGAAGCTCTGCCTCTTCTTTCAGGGAGCAGGGGTCTACAGGGGAGCCCAGCTCCTCTGACGGAGGCCTGTCCGCCTGAACCTGAGCTGCTAGTGTTACAAATTCACACACACAAATTAGAATTGTACAAACAATACCATGCTGAACATGTATAGTTTAAAGAGGATAGGACAAGCCATTGTCACAAGGAATCATTTTAGGAGAACAATCTTTTTCTTTTAATTTACATCATGCAAATCATGCAAGTTTAATATTTTAACTTTTAAATAAGAACGTTCAATTCATACTAAATAAGACCTTACCAACACAGATGGAGACTATCGGCTCTTCTTCATATGACCGATGGACATTATATGACGTACACCTTTTGTTTTTTACCAAAAATGACCGGGGCATTTTAACCCTTCACAAGAAAAAACAAGTGGGGAATTAGTCAGATACATACTGAGGTTTGCGTCATTTTGACAAAATTGACACAGTATTATTATAATCAATATTGAATACAGCAAAAGAAACTGTTCAATTGTTTAGAACCCAACGTTGCAAAGTCAAGTAACACCAAAGTAATCTAAAGTGTAGGCTAATCCAAATAAAGGCCTATGTAAAATAACATTTTACGCGTGAAAGTTAATTAATTCGTTGAATAGCTTCAGTCTCAAAGATGATGACATACATTTTTACTTCATAAAAAGAAAAGAAAAAACTGCAACTCACTTACCGTTAACTGAAGAAACAGAAATAAGCACAAATTAAACCGGAATAACACTAATAATGAATCAATTAGTTATAAAATCCTTCTCCTCTGGGAGGCACACTGTTCGGAACGCGTGGCGCAAAAAATCCTTTCCTAAAAGTTTGAAAAGCAAAGCCACGTAAAAGCATCGCACTTGTCGCCCTGTCCCTTTCTCCCCTCCCTGATTTCCAATCTGATAACTTCGCAGGGGGAATCTGACTGTGGTTTCAGCCAATGAAAAGGCCGAGCTGTCGGAGGAAATTTGCTTAGAACAACACGCGGCTTTCAGGAACAGTTATACAAAACACCAGGTACTGTGTAGGGGGGAAATGTCTGAACTGCAGGCTGGAAGTGTGAACTGCGGATTATTATTTTTTTAAACTGCGTTTTTGTGTCTTAAACAAACTTGATTGAGACTTCCGCCAAACTAGTCCTAAAGATTAGTCTAAAGATTTTTTCCCCTCTCTTTCATTTTCTTAGGAACGCAATGCATTCACCTGGACATGTTTGATTTGACTAGATTTACTTTAAATAAAGCTTCAGTCGGGCTGTGCATTGAAAAGATACAGGTAGCCAACAAGATCATGTAGGCTGAAGCTGTCGCACCGCCAAAGATACACAAACCAAACCAGTCCGGGGCATTTATTGTGACCTGCTGCCATCCGAGCATACTGTTACAGAACGGGGACCACGCGTTAGCCATCTTGAAGGACAGTTCAACAATTTCATGGAATACATGTTTTGTTTTTTTAAAACACAAAGACAGGGGAAAAATAACATTGTAAAGACATTAAGAAGAAGATGATGATATAGAGACTTGGATGCGTTCGCATAGGCGTGGATGAGGGATGAGGTACACGCGCGACATCTTGTGGGGAATGTGCGCAACTTTCTCATCATCTCGATTTGCGGGACTTTTTACCCTTAAATCTTACATTTTTTTCGTCTTTACCCTTAATCTCGAATTATATACAAGTTGATTAAATGAAGCATACAATTATTTATTAAGAAATAGATTTTCTACCCAGCTCCTGATATGTGTTTTTTTTTCGTTACATGCTTTCACAGGCTGTCATCTTTTTTCCAGTAGTTCATTAACAACCTATTGAAGAGATTTGTCGCTATTCAGTTGGAGCAACAAAAAATCTAAACATTTTTAAAAGTTAATTTACCTTGCATGGCCTTTATGCCATGCATCTGCACTTGGAAAGGCCTATAACCACCCACAGATGCTATAACTGAGACTGCCCATAGGTGGAGCAAGATGTTACATTGCATGAGTATCCATCCATCCATCCATCCATCCATCCATCCATCCATCCATCCAT
>JABUIW010000124.1:759147-814991 GCA_013363375.1 Menidia beryllina
GGGGGGGGGGGGGGGACTGGAGCCTAACCCAGCATTCAATGTGCGAGAGGCGGTTTACACTGGATGGTCCAACAGTCCATCGCATGAGGTCAGATGACCAAAATCCATCCTCCAGAGAGTTAGGAATCAGTGGAGATGCAAAAAGGTCAAAGGTCACCCTTAAAAAACTGCAATGCATAGACTTGAGCGTCTGTTCATAGGACCAAGAAGCTGCTGTATGCTCTCTGAGACATGTTGAGAGAACTTCTGTCTGTTTGGGAGTGCATTTGAAATTACGGGCCAACAAGAAAAAAACACTGCGTTGTGTACCAAAAAGAGTTCTGCACAGTGAAGCATGGCAGTGGAGGCTTCATGGTGTGGTTATGCTTGTTTGGTGTTCTATTACATACAACCGCAGGACCGATCAAACCTAAAGAAATGTTACGAGCAGGGTATTAATTATGGGTATATCCACATGGCAAATGAAGTTAACTTAAGTTTTCTTTGTTTTTATCTTCACTCTTTTTCTTGTGTTTCACAGTTTAAAACCTTCTGTAATTTCAATGTGCACGTTGCATTTATCAAACTATTCCAAATAGCCAAAAATCTTTTTTTTAATCCTACTTGTAAGGATGAAATGAGTAAATAGAATGTTCAGGAATGTTTGGACGGGTTAAAACACACACAAAAGACACAGCTACTAAAGTTAACCTTTATCCATAACAACAAGGAGACTTAGTCTTACAAGACTTGTAGCCCATGTCTTCATGATATAATTTCATAACATAATTTTTACTTTGTTTTTTATCTTTCAGAATGGGATTCAGTATTATTGCCAAGTATACTTTCAAATATGAAGAACTGTTCTGGTGATTGGTGTATGGGGTAGATTGATGGGACTTTCAGTGGATTTCTGAGCTTGGCTTCTCATTCGAGCCTCAGGAATGATGGTGACACTTGTCTTTGCAGCCCAGTGTGTTCCCAGTCATTCACATTCAAGGCAGTGTGTGCTCAATGGCACTCCAAAGAAAGTTTGTATTTTCTCAGGATTGGTAATGGGACAAACGCCAGTGTCCAACACATTGTACTGGTTTGTAAATTAACTAATATGTTCAAAAACCTCTTCGTTAATTCACAAGTTGAAGTGATTACAGTGCCAGCCGTTGTGATTTTGGGTAGTCTTTTCCTCTGCAGCTCTCAGTGCTCTTGTGCTAAACTGATTAACCTCAACCTCTGACCCTCTTTGCACAATTCTTAGCAAGAGTCCCTCTGCTTCTGAGAGTCTCTTTCTTCCTGAAATTGCTTGCATTTTACCTGGAAAGCCACATCTCCACCACAGATTATGTTAGAAGAATGTGTTTTTGGTATTTTTACACTGGTTGTGTGTAAATAAAGCCAACTCAACCATGTGTCTACAAAAACAGAGCGAACGGAGGCCGTTTCGGGAAAAAATCAATCCCGTGTTTCATTGGATGAATCCCAACAAATCACTGTAAAGCCCAGGAAGCCCTGTCCACAGCAAGCGTTTAATTTCTGTATGATTTTGTACATTAAATAAGGCTGTGAAACTCCTGTAAGTTACAGAAGATAGAAAAGCATTGTTGGGGTTTATGATGCCAACGAGTGGTTCTGTTGAGATGCTCAATATGTGCATCACAAATTCTTCTGGGTATTCCACTATTGGCTTTAACTTCCTGTCCATGCCGTGTGCTTCTGATATTTCACCTGCTTCTACAGTGGTTTTTTCCTTCTGCTTCCTATCTGGCATGCCTGCAATGTCTTTCTTTTTGTTTTGCACTCGTGTGTCTGTGTTTTTGGTTTGGAATTCCAAATAAACACATCTCTACATTCAGTGTACATTCTAAAAAAACCTCAAATTTACAAATGCACATTATTTATTGAACAGAGATGTATAAATAACAGGGCTCACTGAGAGAAAAAGCCCAAACTTAAGAAGATCGTGTAAGTGTTGATGAGCTCTCACAGAAGCTAATGATCACTTTCTGTTCAAATTGTGGATCTATTCCATCACTATAGTTATTGGGGGAAAATAACTTATGTGTAGGTCCTTGTAGTTAAAAGTCACTTATTTTTTATCATAATGAGCTTGGATGAATGTGATTTGACTATGGTCCATGGCTTTTTGTGATTTCTGAAGGCAGTATTAAAAATGAATTTCACCTATCTTCAGTAATTGTATGTTTTCTATTTGTTGTTTATGTCTGTGCACCAGGATAAATCCCCCAGTAGCTCTTTAATGTTTGCCCAATTTACAGAGCTGCAAGAGTGTAAACACTGGAACATACTTTCAGTGTACACTCTGAATCAAGCACCTACTCCACATTCTTACAGACACATCACTTGGAGTTGTTGGTAATTTTCAATCTTTCCAAGAGTTCCGTGTCATGATTGGTGTATGGTTCTGTTCTGACTTCTAGGCAAGGGTTGAACAGCTTCCGGGATGTCTGGGGCAGAGTCAGGAGTGCAAAGGCAGGCGTACCTGCAATCTATTTACACTTATTTGTTGTTTGCTTTTTAAGGAGATCCAGTCTCTGCCAGATTGTCTTACCATCCCTGTGGAAATCAAGGCTCACTCTGAGCTGGTTAGCATGCAAAACCTCGAGACGACTTACCTCTTGTCTCCTGTGGTCCTAGCCCTGCTGCTCCATGTGGTTATTTGTTTCTGGACTCTGCAAACTCTCAGAGCAGATCTCTGGTTCTACAGAAATGTTGCCACCATCCAGCCATTGCCTTCTGCCTGCTCATCTGTTGCTTTCTGTGACACACCGCACCACAGTTTGCATTCACTGACATTCCCCCTCTCTGTGGGTTCCACCTCTAGCCATAACATTCCTTGCCCTGTCCAGCATAATGGTAAACAAAATAGTACTCCAACTTCTCTGTTTATACCAAATATTTTTGCTTTACCAAGGTAGACGTAATACCTAGAGAGCTCCATTTCATGCAATTGCTTGCTTATCTATTCATTGCTGCATTTTGTACATATTGTGCTACACATGACAGGGGAAAACAGAGAGAATCAAGACATATGCAAATGATACAAGATAATAACAAACACAATAAAACATAACCAGCTGCTAGTGCTGAACTGATAGAAAAAAACCCTCCGTTGGCCTCTGTGAGGAAACAAAGCGTAGAATCAATGCCCCAAATTTGTAATAAACACATTGGTAAAACATGTCATATTCAAATTGTGATATTTTTTTCCTTATTGTATTGTTATTAAAACTTAGCTTTTTAAAGATATAAAAAATACAGTCATTCTCTTGTATTACATGGTTTTCTAACCCTTTTGGAAATGGGTCTTAAAACAAACAAAAAAGCTCCAAGACCCGTGAAGTAAAGAACAATGCAAGCTTTACTGGTACCCTGATTCAGTCATCAATACGGTATATTCACTCCATTATTCCCATTTAGATTTTAGGGGTCATATTTAACAATTTTTCTATTTTAGGACTTTCACTCACTAGTGAATTGTCTCCTCATTAATTCACACTGGATCAGTAACCTGCACTGTGAAACATGTTGAGTTTGATCAAGTTAACTTTGGGTTGACCAATCACAGTCTATAATTTATAATACTGAAAAGGTGAAAAACTATTACTTGTGCCAAAGAAGTTTTATAAGCTGCCAACAAGATGGAGAGAGAAAGAGCATGAGCACCCAACAATGTAAATGTATGATTAATACAATTTTCAATAACACCATTGTGTCAAGAACACAAAAGTAGATCTAATTGATTTGTGATTGTAAGTATTTTATTTTAAAAATGTATCTCCTTTATTCTGTCATATTTATTATTAGCGGCTCCAAACAATTTTCACCACTAGAATAGTTCCAAATAACAACTGTAAATGAGAATCAACGTCCACCATTTTTTAATAATTAGTCATTCAAATCGTTCGAAGAATTTTAAACTTTGTGTGTAGTTGTTGAGGAAAAGAACTGGAATATATTAGCAAAAGGTTTTAGCTGGTATGTTCCAGTTCTTTCACTTAATGTAAACATATCCACTGACAATCTCGTTTTTCTGTTCCGTTTTTTCCGTTTATAATGTCTGTTTTATTGTAAAGACAACCTTATCTTTATATTCCCTCCTTTACCTGTCAAAAAATAAAAAACTCCTTTGCGCATGCGCTCTTTCCCTGTAGGTCACGCGAAACCGCATTACACATAGTTCACCCTCCTCTAAAAGCGATGGGGAAAAAAACAAATTTTGCTATGAGTTAAAGTGAAGACCATTCAGATTCGCGTGGAATTGTTTCGTGAGTCTTTATACGTTCCGTTTAACTAACATTTGTTACGTTGTTTGGATGAACGACTTTTGAAAGTTGCAGCTCATACACGCAGGGCGCTAACTTGTGGGATTAGTTTGCATGCAGTCTGGCAGCGGAGGCTGACTGCGGTGGGATGGGCTGTGAGGTGTTCAAGATGGCGGCGCCCTGTGGAGTGCATCTACTCTAACAGGTAAACAGGTCTACTTATGTACGTATAATGTTTAATGTTTTCGCGAAATATGAATGCACATGAAATATTTAACTCAACTCAAAGTGTTCCGTTCGCTTTTTCGCTGATTGAAAATACTGACAAGGCCAAATGAAACCTCTACCGTGAGAGGTTTGCTGCTCCCAGCTAACGTTAGCTGTCGGCGGTGGGGTTGACTTGTTTTTGACCCAGTGATGGTTTTCTGGGATGTTTAAAAGATTTCATCGTGGGTTTTATCTGGGTGTTCTTGAGATGTATAGGCGGCTGTCGGTTTTCCTCAGAAAGGAAGCGTCCCTATTTTTCATGAGCGGTCAAAGTAAACCCGACCCTCCCCATTGTTCTCAGCGAGTTGTTTACGACAGGCTGTGGTCACTCCACATAAAGCAACTGCTCCTCAGCCTCAGACCTCAACCTGCCCGGACTGTCCTCTGCTGTCCTCTTATTTTTTGCATGTCATTGATATAATAATCTATTAGGATCACACTTGCTCATGCGACGCCTTATTATGCAAGAACCCTGGCAGCCTTTTGCAACATTGCTTGCTCTTATCATCAGGCAGCACCTTAAAAAACAAACAAACAAGCAAATAAAAAAACAGCCAAAGAGGTTTTACCCCACTTTGTATATATCATTAGTGCATGGCTTTTTTGTTATATGTCAAAGCTCTATAGTTCTTCTACTGCTATTGAAACAAATGAGTGACTAGTTTCAGGTTGGCCTCCAACACCTCTGTCACCATGTCACCATCCCCCAGCCTTTTAAAACGCTTGCACGTTGTTACAGTAGCTTTTCAGGCTTTTAGGTATTCTCCTGTAATGTAGCACTTCGACAGGCATTTAACAATGTGACTTGTTTTTATTTCAAGCAGTACTCTAATTTTTACCTTCTAAAACCAGCTAAAGTGGATCAAAGGATCAGACTGGCAAGTGTGAATAGTTCATAAACAGTTTTATTTGTTTCTTCATCCATGATACAGATTTCAAATGTCGCGTGGTCATTGAAAAACTTGCACCTGCCTACTCGGTGACTACGACTGCATATAACTGTTGGTAGTAGGGCTTTGAATAATGTATGTATAAGGTTGATATTGCGATCCTATTGTTGGTCTCCAAATATCAGTTAAAATTCTTACTGTTTTCAATAAACATTGGTAAATCTGTAAAACCAGGGTTACTACATGTATACACCAAATAAATTACTGAAATTTGTTGGGTCCTTACAGAGACGGAAAGCATCAGATTAATTTAATCTGATCTGTGCTTAGTATCCGGTGTAAAAATTGGGCAAAAGAGAAACTCAGAATAAGATTGAAAAAAAGATCAAATTAAGTTCTCAGATTTCTCTGCTTTTGAAACACATGTAGCGTGAAAAGATCACTCAATCGTTCAATCGTCAAAGCGTTTGACTACAACACATTCTTTGGATTTCTCACAGTGATCACCCAACCTGTTACCTGAGCATAGGTCCATAAAATGACAGAGTAAGACTTTATGTAACTATAGCTAACCCTCTGGGGATTCACTTTGAGAAAATTTGCATGCTGAAAAGACTCACTGCATCATACCTGCTGACCTGCAGTTGCTTTCTCTCACCTATTTATATTGGTGAGAGTCATCATTCCAAATGCGTAGGGAGCTAAGTCTGCCATCTATGGCCATGTAAAAATACCCCCCCCCCCCATTGCTGTGAAGTCAGTGTCTTTAATGGCAACAACAGAGAAAGTCGGATCATAATTGCTTGCACATTTTTCAGAAATCTGGTGTCCGTGTTTGTAAAACAGGATGAGAACTGTTCGCAGACTTGAATCTATTAACAGAACGAGTTTTGTTCATAAAGGGGTGAATGAGGTCTGAGATTCCCAGAGAATTTAGAGGTTTTGAATCACAGATTAAAACTCTGTCTTTTTTTTCTGTTTTCTTTTCTTTCAAATTATTTGATTGACTTATTGGTTCCAGTTGAGCACATGTTTTATTTTGCTGTGCATGTAATTGGCCTAATTTTGTCATGATTTAGATTTTTATGCTTATTACAGATTTAGTGATGTTTCTCTTGTAAAAGCTTTTTCTGTGAGTTGTAAACTTTATGCGTTAAGACTTTGTTGTATGCATTGCCAACCATATTTTTCCATTCAGTCATAGGTCTTTCACTACTCTTTCTTATCTCTAAAAACTAAAGCTTATCTCACTGGAAACATGATGGGAGCTATTCTCTCACCTTTTACTTTAAGACAATTTGTTAAGAGAAATAAGTTGAGTTGTAGTCTCTGCTCACTGTCCAGCAGCTCGACAGTTCGGTTGGCAAAAATTAATTTATTTAAATTGCCCAAACAGGTTATTTATCTCTTTTATGGTGGTGCTTTTGAATATTCTCGCTGGAGGATACGGGACTGCTGATAACAGCTCGCACATGGTCAAATGTAATTTCCAGTGTGTACACAGAAGGGCACAGGCTGCATAAAGGTTCTTTGTGTGCTCCTGAGCATTCACAAGCAGCATGAGATCACACTGAGTTTAGCTCTTGTTTGTGCCACTGACCTGGCCCTGCAAGGCGCTGATGTTTGCCTCAACTTTCCTCAACAGAAATCCCAACCCAGTGATTCGGCATTTTATTGATGACCATGAGACTTTTGTGCATAATGACAGAGTGTTCACAAACGTGTGCCTTTATCTACTAGAAATGTGTCCATGTTTTTTGGTTATAGGGCTGGTTATTTTTTATGCGATAAAAGACTTCAGTGGAGGCACACAAGATTTTGTTTTTTTTTATTCATGCTGCACTCCAGGGGAACTGCGGTTATCTCTGTTTTTGAAGCAAGTAACTCATGGTTAGTAATACAAGAAGATGGGCATATTAGCATCCTTCTCTAAAGCTTTCGGTGATTCTGTCACTGCTGAAGGAAGATCTTGCTGATTCATTCTTTCAGTGAGTGAATAAGCTGCTGGGCACCGACACCCTGACGATAATGACCTGTCCGTCAGGATTATTTATGCTTTTTTTTTTTTTTTTGATGGAGATTTACAGGACTTCTGTGGCCTCCTGTTCAGATTTAAAGTATTACAGATGACACAAACAGACCAATAATCTGAAAAGGCCAACACTTTAGATCTGCTTACGAACCTGTGTTTTTTCTGGGCCTTACATGGAGGATTTTAATGGGTTTCTTTATCAGGGTTCAATAAGAGGTCATACATTTACATCCAATAATCTGTTTGACTGAATGTTTTGTGTGTGTGTGTTGGGATTGTTCTTGTTTATAAGGTTTTGCTGTCTTTGGTTATAGTAGATTTAACTATTCACTAAGGCTGGTATGGAACAATCCAGGATTAATGTCCAGTTCTTTTATATTTGGTCTGACGTCTCTATTTTACCTCAGTTCATTTGTTTCCATTTGAATTTGTCTGCTATTGTGTCTCTTCTTATATTTCATGCAAATTCATTAGCAGCCCGCATTTCCATATCTAAGTCAAAATGCCAGCTGGAATCCTAATTCTTAAATCCATGTAGGACCCAACATTGTGCTCAGGATTATCATTCTTACCTATCAAAACCAGTCCAACATTAGGTCAGAAACAGGAAGTTATCAGTGACATCCTGTGCAGTCAGATGTAAACAAGTGTGTGAAGCATGGTTTTGGCACCCTGCCTTGTTTAGGAGTCCGTCACATGCTTTGATGGTTTTCATAAGCGGTTGTTCTAATTGTTAAGTAGGTAATCCTTTCATGGCCCTTGACTAATTTACAGCCACACTGCTCCTGTAACAGTATTAGTATTATTAGAGGGTGTCAAATACATGAACTTTGAAGATTTTCCCAAAAAATTAAGTTCACCTTAGAGTTCACATTTGAGAGGTAAGTCTTTGCTTTCAAATGTGAGCTGCTACCTTTGTTGTGTATTGGTAAAATATATATAAAAGCACGAGCATTACAGTAGACACACCAAGTATATGACAACACATTGGGGTGGATGGGTTATAAATCATTTAACCACCATTAATCCACATTTTCTTCAGGTTTCCCTTCAAAGTCACCAAAATTACTTGTCCAAAATTGAAAAATAGATTGAGAAAACCAATACATTTGGCAATATGTTCCAAAAACATACAGCATATACTTTAAAGATTCAAAGGCTGTAAAGAGGCAGTCAGAAGCAACTCAGATGTTTACTAAGATTTTTCTGGCCAGCACACAAAACAAGCTCAATGTTAAGAAATGCTTTCAGTTCAACAGAGATGCGGTGGGAATTTGATGAGCTGTTCCCTGGAACAATTGGTCCGTTTCCTAAAGCTGATGTGTAGCCCTGATAATCCTTTACCAGAATAGTTACACTGCGTTTATATCTGCACGGGCATGCCCCAACACATATTTCCTGAAATGATGAAATCATCCAAAAGGTTCACATGCTGTCAGGGCCAGATGATGCCTTGTTTGCACAGCAGTGCCGGGGCTCTTTGTTCACCGGTGCAGCTCAGCAACCTGCAGACGCGATGCCACGAAGTCGCTGTGGCAAACACATTAGCAAGAACCTGCTTTGATTCACTTAGCTTCAATCTCCCCCACCGCCTGGGGGAAATATATGGCTGTTAGATACTAGACTTGCCCTAGTTCTAACTACTGCTGGACGATTGTGAATTGGCAGAGGTGCCTGGAGACTGTATCGGTGGGTGGGCCCCAGGAGTCCTCCAGGCAAGCAGGGACGGACGCTGTGACCAAGGCAGCCTCCACCTCCAGCACTGCCACCACCATGGCCAGGGAACAGCCCAACGTGGGGGACCTCCTCCCACACCTGGAGACCTCAGACCTCCACCAGCTAGAAGAGATCAGAAGCCTTATCAACGAGCAGCTCAGCACCGGTAGCCGTTCATACGAACTTTGAATATCCATGCTGATGGGCCCGTTTTGTGTGCCAGCCTTATCAATGTGTGCTAATCCCCTCTGTTCTTCTTGAAGAGCGTGGTTCGATGCTGCTGAATGGGTTGGTGGATTACTTTTTGGAGACAAATTCTGCCCAGGCCATGCATATCCTGTCTTCTGTCAGAGAGCCACATGATAAGGTGAGAGCCACACCAGCGAATTTCCATTCCAACCCCCCCTCCCCATCCTAAAAAAAAAGTGCTGCAGTATTTGATACTCCATTCATGGGAGTTGATGAACCCAGTTGAAAACATTCCCCAGTTACAACACCATGAAGAAGTTGTTCAAATTTAAGTAATACTTTATATGTGAATACATTGTCAACCATTGCATTATCACATATTTATATTTGAATACAGCACCTTCTAGACAAGATGAACGACTGTATGACAAAACAGGCCTGCCGGCTGCCCACCCTCACCCTGCTCGGCCATGTAGTCCGAAAGCAGCCGTCCTGGATTCACAAGATCGCTCGCTACCCTCTGCTGCTCTCACTGCTGAAATGCCTAAAGGTAACCGCTAAGCAGCAGATTTTAAGTTGTTTAGTGTTTTCCATTCCAACCTTCAAGATTTCATCCTCCAAAACTGGATGGCTAGCCCATTTTTAACAGATGTTTGTATTTGTTTGTGTCACATGTTTGATTCAAGCAAGTACTCAAAGTGCGTGTCCACGTTCCTCAGTTTGGCAGCTCAAACTGGACAGAAGCTCAAAGTGATGCAGTTTACATGCTGGATTAGATGGTCCAGGCGGAAGCGTTTGAGGAGTCACTGTTTAAAATGTCTTCAAACATTTATTTCTCCTCTGGCCGGATTAAAATCAATCAGATGATTTTTACTCCTGGTCTCACACTGCGTACAGCTCAAAATTCGGTTTTGCTCCTTACCTTAATTTAGAAGCACGAAAACAGCTTCACAGAACTCTGCACGACTGTAGCCATGTAGTCTGTCTGAAACAATTGCAACACTGTCACCACTATCTGTACACTGCGGTACAAACAAGAGAGAGTTTCCACCATGTGATGTGTCAAGCAAAAAACAAATAATAAAACTGAAGAGTAGGTTTGAATCATTTCAGTGACTGAAAAAAGAAGCCACTACTGCCTGTGCTTTAACCTTTTTTTTGGCCAGCAGATATGTTTTATTGAATTTTTTAAAAAGAAATCCCTCTTTTCCTCTCATAGTTCTAAGCATAAAAACTCAGTTTTTTGTTATTCTCCTGGCAGACGGATACAGATGTAGTAGTGCTCATCACCGGAGTGCTGGTGCTCATCACCCTTCTGCCCATGATCCCTCAAGCTGGAAAGCAACATCTGTGGGAGTACTTTGACATCTTTGGTCGCCTTGCATCGTGGAATCTTAAGAATCCAGGTAAAAGCTCCTGTCCAATCTTGTGGGGGGGGGGAAGGAAATGTTTAATTGTTTGTAATAAGATGTAATGACTTGATTTGGTAGCTCGCAGTTATTAGCGTTAGTCTGTATTTGCCTTTGACATCCATTCACCTGGCTAGTCTATTTTTGAAAAAGCAATGGGCTTGGATTCCATGGAGGACTCTGAAGTTTCTTTGAAACAAAGCATCGGTTCATGAGGTTAAGAGAATAGTCCAGCCGAAAAAGTCCCTGTTTGACAGGAAAACCTCATGAGCAGGCTCCTTGTAGATCTTGATTTTAATTCTCCAATAGAGCAAGAGGATGCTTCTTTTTTTTGCACTTCAAACCAAACCTTGCATTTCAGAATTGGAGATCTTTAACTTTGAAGCTATTTTCTTTGGGACAGTCAGTCCACACTAAAAGAAATAAAAGTTAAGAAGCAAACAAAAAATCTCCCATGTGATGCTGACTTTAAACCTTATGCTCATGCTTGTTTCTTTTCTTTTTTTTTTAATCTTTCCACCCAGGACATGTTTCAGAGGTTTACCTAATCCACCTGCAAGCCAGCGTTTATTCACTTTTCCACAGACTTTATGGCATGTATCCATGCAACTTTGTGTCCTACCTACGCTCCCATTACAGTATGAAGGAGAACATGGAGACTTTCGAGGAGGTGGTGAAGGTGAGTGCGTTACTGATGCCGGTTTGCTCAGCTGCTCTTTACTTGGTTTGTTGATAAATGTCCACTTTCTGGCCCCCCTGCAGCCGATGCTAGAACATGTCCGCATACATCCCGAGCTGGTGACTGGTACAAAGGACCATGAGCTTGACCCCACAAGGTGAGTGATGACCTCCTGTTTGCTTGGAGAAAAAAAAAGAACCACTACAGTTCTCTGCCTAAACGTGCAATCCTTTTTCTTCAGGTGGAAAAAGTATGAAATCCATGACATCGTCATTGAATGTGCCAAAGTGTCTCTAGACCCCAAGGAGGCCTCCTGTGAGGAGGGCTATGCCACCATGCCTGAGAATTTTTACCCCCAAGTCCACCTTCGACCACAAGACTGCACATCAAGCCCCTACACAGACCTACAGAGCAGCTATGGTCAGCAAATATTAGACATATAAATGACATTCAACAGAATATTGACATAAAAATAGATGTCAATATTTTCAATGGATGGATTTGTCCAAAAATGTTTAGTGGTCATTTATTTAATTTAATTTTTAGTCTGTAAAGATACCAATTAAAGAGTGAAGTAACTAGAAAATTTAGGATGAGCTCAATTTAGGGAGAAAATCTATGGCTCTCCCCACAGTCAGGCTCAGAGTCACAAAAGCAAATCTCTGTATGAGCCCTTCAAATGCAGATTGGAAGGCAGGATTTTTTAGTCTTGTTGGAGAGTCTAAAAAGATTACATCAAAGTTTACAAAAATGTCAAGTGAGCACAAAAACAACATTTTGTTGTTCAGGGGCTGGAAATCAAAAGTCATGAACATTGGTTTCTCAGGTCCCTCCAGGGCAATTTCTGGTTCAGAGTTGTGCACAAGGAAAGCAAATATACTCTAAAATGAGTCGAATTTATGCATTTGTAAAGTCCACAAACTACTCAAGTGTTGCATCAAAGATTGTTTTGTCTAACTGATGTGGAGCAATTATACTTTTCTGTGCTGCAAAGCATCACCAGAAGAATACGATAAAGGCAGTGGTGTGCTAATATTGAGCACAGTTATACACAGGCCTTGTTTTGGAAAATAAACTCTCACTAACCCAGTTCATTACAACAAAATTCAGATATCAATAACAAGACGGGATGTGAGAAATGTAGTGTTAAGATACCGAATGAAAATGATTTACACAAAGTGGAGTGTTGACAGGAAGCTGCAGTCAGCTGAAAGATTACTTTCACAGATGACTGTGGGTTTTTCTTGTTCTTTCGTCCTTAAAGAACCTAAAATTCAACATGGGTTGAATAAGGAGTTTATGACTGAGGTTTTTTGGTGGGTTTTATGTTTGCTGCTGGAGCTCAGCTGTTTCATTATTTATTACCTTAATTTTTATGCCAAATATTTGATTTATTCATAATATGATGCAATATAGTGTAAGAGTATATTTGATAGTTATCTTTTTGAATGAAAATAGGAGAGCAAAGAGGTCCCAATTTATTGACTTTATCCATTTTAAGATTGATCAGACTATTCGTCTTCTTGATTACAGGAAGCTCTTCTTCAACCCCATTTTCGACTCCACGCCAGCCACTACCACCACCCCTGTCTTTGCCCCCCTTCTCAGGGACACAATCTTCATACCGCAGCCCGCAGACCTCCAGACGGCAGGTAAGCCCATGATCAGATGGTCAGAGGCCCAGTCACCATGTCTCTGCTTACTGTTACAGTGCTTATCCCTTCCCAGCTTTACCGGAATTAGTTACATAGAAATGTCTGTTTTTACCAGAAGTTCATCTTTCAGTGGGAAAATAGCCAGAAGCCCACTGGTAACTAGCAACAATCGTGTGAGTTCAGGGAGAAATAAAAATTTCTAGGAAGGGCAGAGTCAAAGCCCAGACCCCATCTGTAAATCACTTAATATAGTGTACTGCGTAACCACAGAATCCAGCCATAAAAAGTTGGAACAGTGGAAAAATGGAAGAAGACTGGACATGCCACATTTTTCTATATCTCCAGAGGCTTACAGCTCTAACTGCAGCAAAGAGTAGGCTTTGCTGCAATAAGTATTGACTTTACACATTTAAATGCTTAAAATCCACAGCTGGCCTTAATAAGAGCAATACATATCCTTCAGGGATTGTTTTTTCTCATGAAGTTTGGGTCATGGTTGGATCAAGCTAAATGAATTACAACTCCTTTGAATCATACAGAGGCACCAGGAAAGTTTGGTTGCCGTGGAGATCTTATCTTTCCCACTGGGTCAGCTTCCTAAGAGAGGAGTCTGGGTGTTTTTTTACTCTAGGGGTCTGTTTGAGGATTTGTGTCTGGGTTATCCTCTCACTGACTCAGACAGGCAGAAAATCTGGGAATTGCGTTTTGTTTCTGCCCTAATAGGGAAGACTTACCGACTTATTGACTCTTGCTGCTCCCCATCACTTTTTCCCCACTGTTTATTCATGATATTGAGTATTATAAACAGTTTATTTCGGTAAAGTCACCAATTCAGCACAGAACTCCCGCACATCTGGATCACTGTTTCTGCGTTTAAAATGAAAAAAAGCGTCACACACATCAGCCTGAAGAGCTAGTCTCCAGCTTCCACTGTTTATTCTTATATTTTTACAGGAATATCTAAGCATGTACTTTCTTTCTTTGCAGAACTCCACCTGTGAACTGAACTCTTCCTGTGGGGGGAAGGATCCTCTCTGGAGCCCCACCTCGCTGTGTGGCATGGCCACGCCTCCATCCTCAAGGGGCATGTCACCCAACCTGGAGCTCTCCCACAGTGCCTCGCACCTTCCCAGCCGCTTCCACAGCACGTCAGGTGCAGGCTTCATCTCTCTGAATTATATCACATGCTTGTTTATTATCTATTGCTAAAGTGACTTATGTTTTTTCTTTCCGAGCAGGGGGTAAAGGAACGCCTGCCTCCAGCACTCCAGCCACTTCATCCCCTCCTCCTACCCTATCAGATGACTTCCCCATAATCTTCTTACCAGCCAACACAGTCCAGTCTAGTCCACCAAGAAAAGTATGCTGTGTGCACAAACTCTTTGCCAAGCCAATTAGGTCATTTAAACTGTAAACAACAGGAGTAGGAGTTATACCAGTTCTTTCACATGCTTTAGTAGTGGTTCTCCTTCACTTTGAAGGTGGTGTGTGTGTGTGGGGGATTGTCATGGGAATTTGATTGGAGGCACAGAGGAAAAAAATAAGTTCATAATTAGTGTGTCGATTTTCAGGATCGTCGGCAAGGAGAAACAAGTAAGCCTGCACTGGTAAGACAGGAACCAGTCAGAGATGCGGAGAAGAATTCAGATACAGCAACTAACAGATCAGCAGGTCAGTTGTCATTTGTTTCATAGTTTCAATTGTTTAAAAAAAAAAAACAGTGCGTGTTAAACATTTTTTGTCGGTAAACTTTCCAGACAGGAATCTATCATCAAACCAGCAGTTGTTATTTTTTAATTTTTAAATATTAACATTATTTTGTTTTTGATTATTTCAGATACAAAAAGTGCTGAGAACATCTCCATGACCCTGACAGAGTTATCAGTTTTTATGAAGAAGCAGGAGCTGGACCTTCAGCTGCGAACAGAAAAAGAGAAAGAGGATGGTGAGTGTGTCACTTCTAACAGCAGATCCCGTTTACAGTGCTAGGAATTCGCCAAAAATCCAGCGATTGTACAGTAGTCACAGAGAGACAGAATAATCAAAGACTCATAACATTCTGATAGTTGAGATAACAATTACACTATGAGAGCGTCTTCATGGAAATCATTACATCTGTGTTAATGCCCCATGCTTTGCGTAGTTATTGGTTTAAATCCACCTTAAGCCACGAAAAATAAAGGCATAGCAGATCTGTGACCACCTTTGAATGAAAGCATGTGTCAAACCGAATAACTTCTGCCTGAACTTAAACTTGTGAAAAGACTGTGTGTGATCGGTGCGTGACAAGCCGGTGTATGTTTCTGCCGCAGCTGCCATCACAGAAGAGCTGATGAAAATCACTGAAGATAAGCAAGAGAAGGAGATGTTGGGTCTGAGGGGCTTCGACTCTCCCTTCTGTCACACCACCGAAACTCTCACTGGCTGTCAGGCACAAGACAAAGTCCTCTCCAACCCCCAGCCAGGAGGCGCCGTCCAAGAGACGCACCACGCCGCATCGACACCAGACAAAGCAGAGGTCACCGCAAGCAGCAGCGGTGTCGGCAGCGAAAGAGGAGGCGGCGGAGGAGACGGCAAGAGCTCCGCCCTGGAGCAGTCCTGGTCCTTCCAGTCCTGCTTCACGCCCATCGATCACCACCTCCACCGAAGCCCCTCCGCCCCCGACGACGAGGTGAGCAAGTTCGGGATGTTCTCCCCGAGCCCGTGCAGCAAGACCCCGGCCCCGGTCCCCTACGAGTCGCTGTTCGACATGGCCCTGCCCAGAGCCGCCTCGCTGTTCCTGGGCCAGAAGACCTCGGAGGCCGTGCACAAGGCAGCGATGGAGAGGCTGCTGCAGCGGGAGGAGGGGCTGGAGGACGGGGAGGAGGAAGGGCTGGTGTCTGCTTCGCCACTGGAGGTGCTGGATCGCCTTGTTCAGCAGGGAAGTGACACCCACGATAAAGTTCTCAAGAGGTGAGAAAACCTCCTTTAAACAGTGTCTCGGTGACTGGAGAGGGTTTTTTTTCTTTTTATTCCTTTTTATTCCTTTAATTATGCATAAAGAAGTAGAGTACTTGAGCCGTTTTACAGGTATCAGAACTGACCTCACTGTGCTGGTGTGCAGAGCCTGCGTGGGCTGTTTTGTTCTGTTGGTGTAGGCCAAAGGAAACACCCAGTTTAGAACAAGGATAACATTGTTAGGAAATCATCCTCTTTTTTTTCTTAATGCACATGCGCACGCATACCCATCGAGCCAGACCTCTGTGTCGGAGTACAGTAAACAGAGAACAGTGGGTTCAGAACCGTCTTAGATGTTTTTTGAGCTCATAGCCAACTGCTTCCCTCTGTCAGCCACAAAATGACCTAGGTTGTAAAGTCAACTTGCACTCTGTTGTAAGTATGACCAAGAGAAATCCCCAAAAAGCTATTTTGTAATCATGTGGTAAAAGCATAATCTGCACGTGCATGAGTTTGAGAACAGCAGATTTACTAGTGACATTAATTACAGCCTTAAGACAGAATTCATTTACTTTTCGACGGTATCAATCAGCCCGCAGATACTTTCCTGTTTTGCTTACCCAGACTCTTTTATTTGCTTTTTTCCCTTCAGTTTTGAGCACACAGTATGTGTTCCTACCCAAAAAATGTTTAGAATACTAATTGGTCAGACCTGAATATGTGTTTCCCCGGTGAGATGGTCCTTCCAAGATCCCTCTCGACCTAGAGAAGTCCGTTATTAATGAATTATGCATCTTAGATCACAAGTTCACAGTTTAGACTCACAGACGTGGTACACAGCAATTCCCTGATTTCTTTAATCTTTTCATTGTAGTATACATAGCCAGAGAAATCAGGACATCTCTCCAATAGTTCATTGAGGGACATTTAATCTGTTATTTTTTGCCTGCATGTATTAACTAAGTTAAGATTTCCACAGCTCATTTTAGTCCTCTACTGAATGCTACTTTCTGAACTAAAGCATGACTGATGAGTTGGATTTTTTTTTTCCTTTTTTTCCCCCTTCATATCATACCCTAATTAGCCCCCAGAATTGAGAGTTTTGTTGGAATGGCTTTCACAACTGAAATTCAGAATTAAATGCATCATTAAAGACAAAACAACATGATGCATTTTGGCTTCCTTCTATCTTTGGTTGCATAAAAATACCTCATTTATATATTCATACACCATTTGCAAATAGCTATACTATCAAAACAATTTACGTTATGTGCCAGATGTAACATTTAATTTAATTAAGCTAAGGTGATTTTAATCAACTCCACACTGATCAGCGTAATGTACGATGTTATGATAAAAATGTTCAAACAGACTGATGCAATTTCCAGAACCTCATTGTTACAACTGATCAAATACATTGTCTTTGACCTTTTTTTTATTCTATCCCTCTACAGATTACCTTTGCCAAGTAAGTCAGCTGACTGGACACATTTTGGAGGTAAAACACTGTAAACGACTTTACAGTGAGGGTGGGTGATCGCATGACGTCAGGGATGGTGAAAATATGACTCATCAATAGCTTATCAGAGGAAGGCTGCAGATTGTTGGGCTTGCTAGCGCAGACACTCCTTTAACAGGTCTCCCAACTTTAAAGAAACCCATCCAGATCCTCTGTAAAATGTAATAGATTAATCATTTGGTCATGTTCCAGCCTCTCCATCAAATTATATTCAGCCCTGATGTGTTTAGCTTTTTTTTTCTTTTCCAAAGTAAGATCTCGACTGGTTTTAACACAATCATGTTGTCACTCAGTGGACGTACTACGTCATAATGAATATTTTTAATTACAATATAATTTGACAGAAAGCTGAGAAGCAGATCTTCTCACAAGAAGCATCACAGCTGCATAGATGCAAATCGGCACCTCAGGTTACAACTTTAGAAAAACTTTGTTTCCCTCCAGCCATTTGAGCAACGTGATAAAACAACTTCAACTAAATCTTTAACGGAGAATTGGGATTTGGATCATGACTCGCAATTCCACCTCAGGAAGTCACCACATGATTTCCCACCACTGAGTTGCACACTGATAAAAGACGCTATTATAAAGACTGTAGTCAGATCGTTATCTGAGCATGACTAGTGATTAGTCACAAGCTCTGAGACATGAGCAACGTGTTAAAGTGTTACCAAGTTGGAAAGGGGAATTGGTTCAGCTGAGGTTTCTATCAGAAGGAAAAAGTTCTCACAGTACCTGTTCTCAGATTTGGAAAAAATGTCCATTTGGAAATGTCTTCCCTCCCTTTATTTTTATGCCAGACCACAAGAATCAAATTTTCTCCAGCTGCACAACATTAGACTGAAACTCTGCCGATGCGTAGTTACTATGTAGGAGTGGAACTATCTCCCCTGGTGGATTGATGGCAGTCATGTATCTTCAATTGCACCTCTGACAAGTTTCCAGTCTTCATGTGTGGCTGGTTTATAAAGTTTCACGCATGTTTACCTCTTTTCCACACTTTCACAAGCAAAGCACTGTGTCCATAGTTTATCCAAGGTCACCTCAGTTATAAACCGTATAGTAGAGGAAATTAGGTTTTTACCTTCAGCTTCCTGTTTGCGATCAATTTTGTTAACGTTGTTTATGGCCAAACATCGTTGGTGGTGCTGCCAGCAGCAGATTGTAGTGCTTTGTTTTAGGTGTTGCAAATGTTCCTCTGCTAAAACCGCAGCAATGGCTGGGATTCCTTTTTATGTTTGGTTTGAATGAAACCGTTGCCAAAGCGCTTAACAAGCAAACCCAGGTTGACGCTTTGATTCCGTCAGCTTCTGTGGCATT
The DNA here is from genome assembly GCA_013363375.1 of Menidia beryllina. Taxonomy (NCBI): domain Eukaryota; kingdom Metazoa; phylum Chordata; class Actinopteri; order Atheriniformes; family Atherinopsidae; genus Menidia; species Menidia beryllina. The sequence goes on from JABUIW010000124.1 coordinate 778,023, forward strand.
CGGGCTTTTGTTGCACGCGCGCTTGTATTAACGCCCTTATTTTATCCCTCAGGTTCAGCTCCACAGGACGAGCTTCAGACGCTGCGCAGCCAGCTGCTCCTGCTGCACAACCAGCTGCTGTTTGAGCGCTACAAGAGGGAGCAGCACGCCGTCCGCAACAGACGCCTCCTCCGACGCATCATCAACGCCACCGCGCTGGAGGAGCAGAACAATGCTATGGCAAGTTTTGGCGTGGTCACAATCACAGACGGATCAAACTGGTTTTACGCCGGGCGATCAGAGAGAAATCCTGTCAACCGATCAGCCGCAACATTCTTTTTGCGAATGTTAAAAGAACGTTGCGCTTTTAAGTTTTAGTCGGAGTGACTCCTGTGCTTCTTTTAAAACTTCATTTCTGTGTGTTTGCGTGGCTGAGCAGAAGGATCAGTTGAACCTGCAGAGCGTGGACATTCTGTCTTTGAGGGAAAGCCTACAGGTGGAGCAGCAACGGTACCGGCAGCTGTGGGACGACCGCGAGACGGTGGTGACCAGGCTGCACAGTCAGATCAGACAGCTGCAGCAGGCCCGGGACGACTACTACACCAAGAACCAGGAGCTTCAGGTACACGCACACACATATTCCCAGTGAAGACTTCAATAGCCCTGCTGACAGCAATAATCATCAACTATGTTTGTCTGTTTCGATCTACAGAGCAAGTTACAAGAGAGTCAAAAAAGGATGGACGAACTAGAGGCAGAGCTTCAGAGGGCCAACAACAAAGTCTGCCACACTGGTCACCTCCTCAACCAGATGACTGTCAAGGTACAGAACAACGCAATCTAAGTCTTCAGCCTGTCACGGGCTTTGAATGCTTTACTCCTGTTTTCATTTGTTTGTTTTGGTTGCATTCAGCCTCACAGCAGCCATTGGACGAGGAGATGGTGCAGTTGACATAATGTATTCTGAGGGGTTATTTTTAGCCAGTTAGCTAGTTCTGTACAGCTTCCTAACACAACTCATATGTTGCATTTGTATCAATTTCAGAAAAGAACAACACAATTATATACATTTAAGTTATTTTAGCTCATTTGACCTTTTCTTCATCACACTGCCTTTCTTTGTTTTTGCTTCTGGGAGTCAAATCTAATGAGCAGGTAGAGCCAGACTATGGAGCTCTGAAAAAAAACATGCTCCTCTCTCATTTAACTACTTTTCTGTGGACTGCTGAATGTGCCTGGTTTTGGAGATTTTGTGTTGGTCAATGACACAGCAATACTGGATCTTTTTATGCCTCCTGGACTTTGTTCAGTGTCAAACGGCAACAAAACCGTGTAATACATGTTTTTAGTTTAAAGGGCAGCAATACAAAGTTGCTTGGTGTGCTTTTTAGGCCCCAAGAAACATAAATAACATACTGAAAAGGAGCAGTGAACTCCACAATTTAGTGGAAAAAAATAAGTCAAACCTTGTTGAGAGTGAAAACAAGTTTAGGGAATTCCTGCTGGTGGTGAGGACAGAGGCTCTTGTTGATGACAGCCTAATTCTGCAAGAATTTAGCTGACACACACCATGCTGATGCACAGTACTTTTTATTGTAGGCCACGTTAGCTTTTAGCTCATGTATGTCAAACTTAAATTGAGTTGTTGTAGAGGTCTATAGAACCAGTGGAGCAGGATTCACATTACAAATGAGTGATGTACATGCACGGTTATTCACTCAAGATATTTGTCACACCACATTGAATTTTTGATAAATTGGCCTAAATCACAGTAAAAACCTGGCATGCTGTGTGTTGATGTATTCCCGACTCCTGTCAGGCACATTTAATTCTGAGCATTTGTGCCACTTTGCCCTCCATCGTGATTGCTTATCTCGTTTGTCCTTCAGTTGAGCAACAGTGAGAGTACCCAGCAGCAGATGAGCTTCCTGAACAAGCAGCTGCTGCTCCTCGGGGAGGCGCATAAGCTGTCCATGCAGGAGTTTCAGCACGTGGGCACCGATAACACAAAGGTATGAAAATAGGAAGATGACGTACTTGGGTAAAGAGAGGTATAACTATCCCAGACTAATCCAAAAACTACTGCATAGGGGTGTTGTGCTTTGCCATATTCCTTTAACAATTGTCTAGCACAACCAAAGATATTACTGCAAATAATAAAAATATTTTGTATTTCTAATGTGCCTAAACGTCCATGTTTGTCATAATCATCTTTATTCCAAATATTCTTACCAAATCTTCAGACATTTGCTTTCTTTACTTCTGTTTTCCGTATAGATGATACTGCCCTTGTCCAGGTTCTTATCTCTCTGCTTCTGTCTCAGGTCTTTAGATCAGGCAAAACAATTTTTGTTTTTGTCAAACTGTGTTACCTTTTTTGCTTTTGTAGGTTTATCTTTTGCTGCGTTGTTCATTTGGAGTCATATTATTTTCAATTAAAAATTTTAATCTGCAGGTCAATTTTAAGTGACTAAAAAACTAGAAAAACACATGTTTCTCAACTAGAAAAAAAGGGAACAAGAAGTGTATTAAAAATAAGTGAAAAAACAATAATGTCCAAAGACAAACCCTTAAAGCTCAAAGAGCTGTTGTTAAAACATTGAAACAATATAATAATAGTCAAAGTGTCCAAAGATTAATCTGTGTTTGATTTATGAGAAAACAGCCTAGTGTTCTTATGAATTAACACTATTAATTTTCTCTGTAGTTGAGGAGAGACATTGATCTAAAAAAGGAAAAAAACTGATTGTAAAAGTGTACATTTTAACACATTCATTCTTACTCTTTCCTACCACCATGCAGGAGGCCCTCATGCTGCAGTTGTCTTATGCGAAGGAGGTGGAGACACTAAAGCAGAGTGTGCTGGTTCAGGGGCAGAAACTGGAGGCCGCACAGCAGAGAGTTGCTGAACTGGAGACTCACCTCTCCAAAAAGGAGCACCTGATCGCAGAGCAAAAGAAGTTCCTCGAAGATGTAAAGTGTCAAGCAAAGTGAGTCTCTGAACCCTGTACTACATAAAAGATGTGCAGTTTAAAGCGTGTTGAGATGAGTTTTTTCTGTTAAAGACACACAAGTTGACGCGTTCTCCCTTCCTATCCATCTCTCTTTGTCACTTTGTCCACAGGGCCGAGCTCCAGGCCTCAGATAGCAGGTATCGGGCTCAAAGAAGAATAACTCAGCTGCTGCAGACTGAGCTCCTGCAGCTCTACAGCCAAGTAGAAGTGGAGGCTCCGACTAGCAGCACCGCCACCAGCTCACCTCCAGGGGGCAGAGCGGACACCATAACCCCCGTAGACCCCAGGTCAGACATCTCATCTCTTAGTTTATTAGTTTATGTGCTACTGGTCATTCAGATGTTAGCGTTTGCCTCTCGAGTCGGTAATTGTTTCAGCTGATAAAAATCACTGTGTTAGTCCCTGCTGACTTTATCTTGTAGTACAAAGATATGCTGTCATCACACGGCATTTACTGAACTGCTTGTGCAGCTGTACTCACAGTCTTCTCAAGTTAATGTAATGGTATCTCTGTAATTAATCACATTTGTTTAAGTGCAGATTACGGTACAGTTCAGCACAGGTTCTCTGAGGCAGGGCGGTGCTTTCCCATGTTAATATGGAGTGTGTATTTCAGGCAGCAGATGTTGGCACACGTTTGACGTTTCATACCTAGCAAGGGGGAACTGGCAGTTGTCGGTGCGATCTTTCCTATGTGAATTACAATTCTTTTAAATAAATACGAAATTTTCCATTCAGTCTTTTGTGCCCAGAAATGTTGAACGATGTAAACCTCAGATGTGAGTTTTTGGTTGCAAATACAGGCAGATTAGCAGCCTGTTTGAAAGTCAGTTTGAAACCGCTGCTTTTTTTCAACAGTTTGCTGACAGAGTTGTGTGATCCACAAAGTCCCGGCATGGTGTCTCGTAAATCTTGAATTGTCTTTCTGGTAACGATAGAAAGGAGAAGGAAGGACCAAGTCGTAACGAAACATTGGGGAAATAAGGCATTAAGCTACCACAATAACCAAATTCTGTGACCAAATTCTGAATAAATCTCCATATATGATTGGATAGAATCGTTTCTTTTTTTAATTATAAAAGTTTTACACGCAGCAGACTGACTGATCCAAAGAGGCTCAAGGTGAATCATTCAAACATCTTCATTGTAGGCTTAAAATATGAGTTCTGTACACCAAAATGTTTTTCAAAAAAGGTATTTTCAGTTTTTGAATTGTTTAACTAATGTGATAATTATGTCATTTTGGATTTCATGTTTTAATGGCAAACACAGGATGTCACTCACACCAAAACTTTCTCCCCCCAGCGTCACAGTTCCAGATGGACCAGGTAGAGTTCACACCAAGGAGGAGTTGGACAGCAGACCGCCACACGACTCCCCTCGGGGCAACGGCAGCACTTTATTGCCAGGGCAACAAAAGGCGAGCAACATTTCCAAGTCAACCGCCAACTCTTTCAACGGAGGTCAGGACATGACCCCGCCCCTGCTGGTCGAGCCCTCTGACTCGTGTCCCCACCCCAAGCCGCTCGCACCGCTGCCCGCCTCCGACGCGCCCCTCACCGTGGGCTCGTACCCCAGCGCCAAGAGCTTCCTGGGCATGAGGGCACGCGAGCTGTTCCGCAACAAAAGCGAGAGCCAGTGCGACGAGGAACAGCAGCAGCCGCCGCCCCCACCCCTGGCGGGCCTCGCCCACAGCCTGAAGACTGAGCTGTGCGTGGAGCCGCCCTGCCCGGGTTACATCGCCACCATGAGCCCCGCGCCCTCCCCGGTTCCCTCCTCACCCCCCGCCACGACGTCAGCCCCCGCCGCTCCTCTCACCGCGCCCACCAAGAGGCACCCCTCAGAGCCCAAGCAGCGAGCCCTCAGCCAGGAAAGTCCCCGTAAAAAGGCAGGGGCGGGACAAGGTGGAGGCAGGGGCCAGGGGGGATCGGCCCGGCCTCGGCAGCAGCAGCTAAAGATTATGGACTATAACGAAACACATCACGAGCACAGTTAAGGACAAAAAAAAAATTAAAAAAGAGCCGGGACAAAGGGCAGACGAAAGTACAGACTTAAATTTGACAACGGAGTAAAGCTACAAATCAGCTAAAGAGTAACATGTCAGCAACTCTTTGGAATTCAGTGTTATTTGTCCTATTCCCCTTAGTGGACAACAGGATTTCCCCCCAAAGTGCTTTAACTTTGAGTTTTCTGTTTCAGACTGGTTCATTGCCCTAAAAAAAATTGAGCTGCAAAAGATACACAGCGGATGTTTTGTCATTGCACATGCAAGATGAGACTGCCAAAAATACAGCTACAGAATGTCAATATTTAAATGGTCAATTTACCAAAATTTTAAGATTTTTACCACCTAATTCAAATTTTTCTTTCTTTTTTTTCTTTTTTACAGTTCACGTCTTATTTAACCCTGTTCGTATGTGACACATTGAATTTTGTTAGGCTTTTTTTTTTTGTCAAATCTGAATATCAGAGTTAAGTCAGGAGTACTCACAGGGGTAAACAGGCAGGCGTCTCATTAAAAACAATGCAGCCAACATTTTCAAAATGTCCGCATTATTCTTTAGTCATTCCAAAATGTTCATGAGGTGCTGTGAGCTGACTGCAGCACTGATTTATTGGACTAGTAAATTATTTGCCTAAATTCCTTTTTTAAATTTTTTTTTTTTTGCTTGTTTTTTTAATATATTTTTTTCAGCCACCCAGTGTGCTCTAAAGTCTCATCTGATGAGTAAAAAAAATAGAAGCCCAGCCTCCAAAAATAGTTACATTCCAACATGTCAACATTTGAGTTCTGGTTGTTTTCAGCTATGTTGGCTTACAAAAAAAATCTGGTCCACTGGGCATCCTTTCCACAGACCTGAGAAAATACAGATCTGCCTCCTTTTCTTTTTTTGTTTTATTCTTTTTCTTTTTTTAGGAGTAAACTGATTGTCTAAATCCTGTTGTCCACTTGGAACTTCTGCTGTCATTTCCTTCTGCCTCGCTATCTAAAGCATGTTCAACAATCCTCTTTAAAAATGCCAACTGTAGTAGCTACAGCAAACCAAGACAGAGGGTACAATCAGCACAAATGGAGGAAACCAGGACTGACCGGAGCTGGAGAATCTGGGAAGAAATGGCAAAAAAAAGGAAGTTCTTAAAGCAGTGGCTTGTGTTTAACTGTGAACAATAAAGATCGTCTTCAATGTTTTGCACTACAGTTTTGAGTTCTCTGTGGTTCTCTTGGTAAATTTAAGCCCATCTTTTATAAACATTATCTGACCTCTTTTGTCAGGGATAGATTTGTGAGGAGCATTTTATTCTAACCTTGTTTTTAATTCAGCGTCAAGGAGCTATTTTCCATATTTACATCAAAATGCAAAATATGGTAAAAACTTTTAATTTTAGAAAGAACCTTGGAGGAAATCAATGCACTTTGGGCTTTTCTCTGTTTTTCAGACCTTTGCTTATGACAAAGCAACTTGGTAATATAAAAGATGTTAGTTTTTTTCATTCAGAAGAGCACTTATCGATTTTTTAAAAACATTTTTGCTTCATTCCCATCAAGAGGGAGTAGTCAATAACGTCCTATATGTTTTTTTTGGATAACATGTGGACATCTTTTTTCAAATCAACTTAGCTTTGATTAGTTTATTCCTCTGTGATTTATGCGTATATTAAAAATGAATGAATGAAAAGATCAAACTAGTTCAATCTGAAGCCTTTACAAACCATCAATTTGCCCTTAATTTAATTAGGTCAAACCACTCCTTTAAATACTCCAGTTTATTAACATAAATATATTTTTTTCTTGTAAAATATGGACAAGTTGGAGTTTTCACATTCCCGTCAGTGTTACATTTTATGGGCAATTATAAATAAACGTATTTATATTAAAAGTGAATTACATAACCCCTGGAACCATTCTGTACAAACTCCTTTCAGGTTTTCTGGATTACTGGATAACTCAAATGTTTCGTATCGGTATTTGGAGATCCGTCATCGGGTTTGTATGTCCACAAAACGTTGAACGCGAAATTCTGCTCCCAAACACATACAAGTCTGATACACTCTGTGAATCTAAAGCCCGTGAGAGCAAAGCATCGTCACTTGAAGTCTGTTTTGTACGACTACTAGGCCTTCCTAATTTATGGACAAGACTACAAGTTTGTCAGGGTAGGAGTCGATCAGTGTTTAAATGACGTCACAGGTGGGATTAATCGAGCCCCGATTTCACCGAGCACTGTACGGTCCTAATTCAACGTACGTAACGCAATGCGGGACGTAGTTTCGATCCCACGTAAATGCGGTCAGCCTGGGTCTAACACCGTTTGTTAGTTTTTATTCAAAGTATAAGAATACATAATAAAAGTTGTATATGTGAAAGATTTTGTAAATATTTGAATGGTTGCAGCCAAAGACGGAAAAAACTGCACATTTAGATAACTCATTTTAAACCGCAGTTAGAAAGGCTGTCCGTTCGAGATGGAGGAAGCGTAGTAAAGGTGTGTTCAGCAACTCGAAGTACAAATTTGTAGCTCCTAATAAAAAAAAATGTGATAGGACTATATAAACTACAAATATTTATGCAACACGCGTGTTAAAAGAGCAGCCGGTGTTTGTGGAAAAAAATTATGGACCCTATTGGTCAGCTATGCTAAATGCTAGCTCTACCTTAATGTCTACCCCTAAAGAGCTGGGCGGCAAAGCAAATACTCATTGGCCTACATGCCAACAGTAAATACAGCGTCCCCTATAATAACATAATTTTTAACACAGAATAACTAGCATAAATTACTGAATTTTTAAAGTGATAATTTGAACACAATGTTTGAGTGTAATTCGGGGTTTTCTTCGTTCTTAAAAGGTGCGTTTAATCATTGCTGTCAGCTTCCAAACTGTATATGTTTGTGTACATTTGTGCCCTTAGTTGTCCTGTCACCGCTAGAGGTCAGCGTTGCCCCAAAAACTGGCTCCAGACCCTCCCGAGGTGGGTTTCAACAGGTCCAGGAGCATCAAAAGGACCACGCTGTTTCACAGTTGATGAATGAAGATGATTTATGTGCCCTGGCTCAGCGGTAAGGTCAGTATACTGTCTGATATCACAACTGATGTGAATATGTCTCCTCCGTTCTTGATACAAAATCCTATGATTAATAATAATAAATACAAATTATAGCTAATGTTGTGAAAAAAGATAATCCCTTAGTTATTCTGAATTCATTCAATAGCGATGAAGATTGACTTTTTATTCAGTTTAAACTTTTGACAAAACAAAACCTTTTATTCGTGTGCAAATAGTGAACTGAAACCAAATCAAATCCACAGTGGCACAAATAAAACTCCTGTTCTTTTACAAACACAAACCAGATTTTTTTTATTCTTCACCAACTGTATTTTGTCAGTTTGTTTGCAGTTTATGTGTGGAGGACGTGTATGAGATTGGCCGTGTTTTATCAGCCTCCAGCTGCTCCTCATCCTGCTTCGGGGACTTTTTTTGGGGGGGGCGAGGATAACCAACCAAGTGTGATTAGTTTATCAAACGCGCGCATATGTATTGCACAAGAGATCGTCCAAAAAAAAAAAAAAAAAAGGAAAGGAAAAAAAAAACAAAAAAGTGATATGATTAATTTACCAGCATTCCACGGGGTCAAGGAAATTGATGCAGGATAATTGGGCACATAGGGAATCCTTGGCAATTTGTGCTTTCAGACTCTACTTGAGAAATTAGATGTCAGTGCAAATGTGAAATTGCTCCTCAATGTTCTCAAAGATTCCATGAAATTTTAAATATAAATCTTAAGTATTTCCAGCAGAGGGATTCTTCCCTTTTTCATGCCAACTTAAAATGAAGCCCTGTGAAAATGATCTAAATGAAATGAAAGTGTATGGAAAGGCAAAGAGGGGAGGGGGGGCATCCAAGCTTGAGCAAAGTTCGGGGCTGCACTCCAAGGAGGACGTTAGGGCTGTTCCTCTCTGTAAAACCCTCATTCAAGTATTTTTCAGATTCCTTTTGACAGAAAGTAAAGTTTGAATTTATCTGAAGACTAGTAATTATCAGATGCAAGATTTGAGCAACTACAATGTAAAATATGACTCCTCTGCTGCATTGTAGCCCCCATCTCTTTTATTTTTCTGCCTTGTGACCGACACATGATGTATTCACAGGAGTGAGAATAAATTAAACAGGAGTGAATAATTGATTGAAAGGAGCTTGTATTTGTCAATCCAAGGAGGTACTTTGATGATAAAGTTATTATATATGTGCGTGTTTTTCAGTTTGAAAGAAATTAGATTCTTTAAAAAAAAAAAATTACATCCTATATTTTCATTCTTTGGTCATCAACAGAGCATTTAAAAAATTTAGCTTTAGTTACAAGGATTACATAAAATGAATAAAATATAATCAGTGTCATCACAGAGTCTGATCAAATCGTGTTGGAAATTTGATATTTATGTGAGATCAAAACAAACTAATTGCTTGAAAGTCTTGCTCAAAACTCCGAGTTATATTTATTAAATGTTAGTGTTTATTCCTAACGGACATCCAGTGCAAAAGAAAATGCTAAACAAGAATATTTTTGGTAAGCTTACCACAGACTGACACTGTGAAAAACGGCTTCATTTGTCCTCATTAAAAGCTTAAAAGTCCATGAATAAATAATCATTAAAGAGGATACTTTTCCCCCTTTTTGTCTTTGGCCTTATGTAAAATAAACTCACTGACTAAATAAATATGCTCCATAAAGGCTGTTTAGAAAGGCGCCCTCCCCCTCTACTTCCATATTTAGATGGCTGACATGCACCTAAAGATCAGATCCTCCACTGGCTGTCGGTTTTGGAGGGAAAAATTGGACCTCTGAGAGTCGACTTAACGCAATTAAGTGAAGATGATGAGTCTTTCTCTCTCCGTGTGCTGCTTGAATCCAAAAGCAAGGCGGATTCAAAACTTAAAGGCAAGAAGAAAAGAAAAGAGCGAGAGATGAGCACGCACAGACCGGTCCCAGCGGTTTAATTATTTTAATTATCTCTCCTCTTTCAGCTTTCCTAAAAAAGAGGCCATTAAAGGATGCCCGTTTGGGTTAATCTGATTAAAAAAACAAGATGGAGGGAGAGATGAAAGACTGCAGATGTCAGTGCTAATCAGGGGAGTTAAAACTGCTATTTGTGAACTGGGACGGTTGTTAAAGTTGGTTAGAAAGTGTGTTCAGAGCGGGATTTTTTTAATTCTTTTTTAAATATGGTTTTCCTCACTTCAAAACACCTCTTTCCTGCAGCGTCTGTTGATACGCTTCTTTTCACCTACACCATATCTCCTTCACGTCTTGCAACCGAACTGGCAGCTGGTCAGGCAAGCTGCACCGAAGGGGAGAGAAAAACTAAAAGATATAAGTTTTGTCCCCCTACCAGTATGGGGTTGTTTTCCAAAAACGCAGCATTTGGGGAAGTGATGAAAGCAGCGATAGCAATTAGCCAAAAAAGGGACAGTCGGCCAGGAAGGCAGACGATTAACAGGCCAGCAGTTTCCCAGTTTTTATCCTGACACCAAAGTTGATCCTAAAGACGCTCTTATTATCCAAGTCCCATGACCAAGTTCAATGAACAATAAGCTAGCGTCTTTTTTTTTTTTCCTTTTGGGGAAAAACACGTCAAGAATTGATGCACTTGAACTCGTCTCGTGCAATGTCTGAACAAGCTTGATGTTTCGCACGAGAAGAAATGAGGGACGCATTACATATGAAAGTCTAAGAATTGCAAATGTTTCTGTGCTGTTTGATTTCTCATTATTATTATTATCGTGTTAATCACAGGGCAATAATGAGTCCTGTTCATGCAAACATTCCATATGAAATCTTTTTTTAAGAAACAGTCACATCTTGTATTACAGTTCTTGTTGTGGTCCTATAAAAACCTATTTGAATTATTTTTATAAATGTCAGTATTTTTTTATTTGAAAATCCAGCATTTGATTGGCACGATAAAATGGAAAAGATCTCTGCTTGCTAATAATTGAACACACGTAAGGTGCCAGATGAGTTGTCTCTGCCTCACTTAGCAGGCCGGTCGCAGCGGCGTCAGCTCTCATAACGCGGGTTGTAGTTAAAGTTCCTGTGACTGCAAGGCTTGACATTTGTTCGGGTAGGAATGAGCACAAAACCAGCACAGGTGTTGAGCCACAGCATGGCGAGAGGAGGAAGGGGGGGTTGGGGGGGCAAAAACAACAACAAAGATCTACTTTCAAACTAAATCAAGCAGAAGGAATGTCCTGAGTGTGTACAGAGATGGACGGGAGCCCATGCAATATTAAAGCACCATGTCTGGCAATGCCAACCGTGCCACTCCTCTCCGCAGCTCCCGCCCTCCCGGCTTCCCGGCCATCAGCTCTTCCCTCAAGGTGACACTTCAAAGCGGGCACACAGACGTGGCAGGCCTTGCTGTCGGCATGGAGCCAGCCCCCGCCGACGCCACCACCCTCTTCCTCCTCTTTTCTCTCCCACCCATTCTAGCCCGCTACCCCGCCACCACCTCAAAGACACGGCTCCCACCCCTGCTGGGCCAGGTCAGCGCCAAGATCCACACTGCTCCACCGCCTCGGGAGCCGCTGTCAAAAACTCCTCTCAAGCTTAATTAATAACGAGCCATTCCTAATGCAAACCCTCTGAATCCGCAGCCTGCCTCGCGCCCGATCCGATTGGTGAGTTGCGAGGCCTTGACAGAAGGCAGACAAGGAGAGGAGGGCTGGCTGGGGGATGCATCCAAATAATTTGAATTTCGATGATTTGAATTCACATGCATTATTCTCCCTGCATTCCATCCTATTTTGGGAGTTACAGAGTGCAGGCTGTCTGGGTTTTGCCTTGTTTTTTTTTTTTTTGTCTTACAGAAAGATGGCTCACTTCTGTGGGTGATTTGAGATGCCCGATCCGAAAAATTGCGAGGCTGCTCTCCTCAAACTGGCTCTGAGGGTGGGGTACAAAGAAACTAAACGCGCCCGCACACACACAGGCACAGCACCTGCATCAGCTGGACCCCGAGTCTGTAATCACCTGTCAGACCAGGTGGGAGAATTTTACAGGGGAGCGCGCCGTGATCGATATTTGCCGATCTGTCTGCGCGTATAAGCCTCAAATAAAGGTGGGGAGCGGGAGACGATGCAGAACAGGCGGGTCGCGGGGAGGTCCGCGGCGCTCCCGTTTGATGTCTGGGAAAGGCGCTCATCAGTGTGTGGAACCGGCCTGGACCCGGCACAGCAGGTCACTGCCACCTCACCCCGAGCGGCACGCGGCTGATTGTCTCTCTGTGGGGACGAGCGGGGGCCGTTGCGCTCCGAGGTGAGAGCACGGATCTTTTCCAGCAATATGGCGTGTCCTTTGACACAAACCTTTTTCTTTTTTTTTAAATAGATCCCCAGCCCTGGCGCCTCACAAGCAACCCGGCTCAGGCCGACATGCTGACGATGACGAGGAGGGGAACTCGTCCAAACTCGCTCCACCTCCTCCTCCCCCTGTCAGTCCTGAGCTCGTGTTGCTGCTGTATTCCCCGCATGTGCTCCTCCGCCTTGTCCATTGCTTCCTTGACGGGCTGAGCAGGGTAAGGAAGGAAGGAGGGAAGGAAGGAGGAAAAAGAAAAAATAGAAAACGTAGCAGTCTCGCGCGGTTAAATGGTACAAGGCTCGGGAACATAAGGTGCGCAAGCACGAGCTCAGCCACGAGAGCATAGCAGCATTTAGGGCAAAGAGACGACTGTGTGAGCTGACACTGATATAATTAGGTCGTAATAAATAAGGAAGTCAACGGGGGGAGCGAGGGCGTGTCTCACCAGTGGCCATTAGAGAAACCACATAGGTTGCTTTTTGAGGAGAAAAAAAAGTCACCTGCCCATTGGAAAGGCACACTGCTTCTCGCTCAGGTCACATACACACTTGTCCTACTTGCAGAGTCCTTATCAGTGTTGTTTTAAACCCCCAAAGTCCTGGCCCTTTAAGCGAGTTAACTGGGATGGTTGTGGGCTCAAACCAACCTTAATTAGTACACTTACTGCACAGCGAGGGCAGGTACAATCTCGAGCCTCTGCCCTGTGGTTTCCCTCAGATTAAGCCTCAGTTAGACTATGCTCCAACCTCCCACATCCCTCAATGACTCGGTAATTAACTTCATCAGCTTTCAATTCTCTCTTAGTTTTGGCAAAGCGGCTGAGGCTTAGTTTGGCCTCTATTGAGATAATAGTCTTAGAAATTGGTTAATCTCATCTGTCTGTGTTTTATCTCCACCAGCGTTGCTGTTTTTTACGAGTGTTACCTGCTGTTCGTCTTGGCGACATGCATGTGCATGAGCGGTTGTAATGAGTCAGGCATCGGGTTTTAATAAGCAGAGCTTTACCCGTAGATCCTTCTGTGATTTGCATCCATGTCGGACACGAGGCGTAAAGCGGGGGTGATTGATTCACGGCTCGTCCCGCATCGGAGTTAGAGAGAGGGAGAGATAGGGGAAGGGCTGCAGATTTATTATCAAGCGCGGTGACAAAGGGAGGAAGAGAGTGTGCATATGTTAATCCACTGGCTGAACGATGATCAAAGACTGGAACAAGCTGAGCCCTGCTGATCGCCCCGGGGCGAACGATGCTCTCCAAGCAGCTGGGAAAGTGTGCAGACGAGGAGTAAACAGATAGTTAGAAAAATCAATACCTGAGGATTCGGCCCACGGCTTGGTGTGAAGGTCAAAAGGGGCTGGGGGTGCGTGCCGAGACGTCTGGAAAGCATAGCGATTTTAGGCCAATTTAAGGGAAGCGGAGTGTTTACAGCCGAGCGGTGTCCGGGAATCAAGGAAGTTCAAGTTAGGGTTAAGGCTTCTTTGGCTGTCTCAGTAAAATATAGGCAGCATACATATATTTTATTTCATTAAATGGAAAAAAGATCCTGAACTTCAAACAGCAAGGGTTCCTCTTGGTAGCGGTGGCATGGGTTTGCATGTAAACTGAGGATCTGGTTTCAGCTCATTTGGCTTTCAAAGGATTCTGGATGTTGTTTTACATGTCAAAATACATTTCAAAGGTCTCACTCGTTTTTCTGATATCCCACCTTATTCTTCGGACTGACCCAAAGAAGTCCCACAAGGGCTAATTCTCAGATACCCACACTGCTTTACTGCACTAGGAATTTTTGCCAGCGCCCCGTTTGAAATTCAAATGTTTTATTTTATTAATTTTTTTCCTGTAAATATCCAAACACTTTGGCTGTTATTGTTTTGTTTATTGTGAATTCCTATCGTTGTCTCCTTGCCACTTTATAATTAAGATGGTTTAGCTTTTTACCCCCAAACTTTAGCGTCTTTTGACTTCCTCCACTTCTGAGGGGGATTGTTTTTGTGATTAGTCGCTTTGTTTAATCTGTTAATGATTTCATCCCCTCAGGCTAAATGCCTGATTTGTGCTCGCCAGTTTATTTATTCATTTCTACTTTTGACAAGTTAATCTGCATAAACGGCACACAGCCCCCAGTGCCTGCCTGCACCTGTCATTTACAACAAATCGAAAACACCAGGAAGCAGCCACCCAGGTTCCTGCACCCTGATCAGGGTACAGGTTGGCCTGTCAATCAGAGAAATACTGATGTTTAGAAACATCTCTGCCTTATTTCATGGTAATAATTGTGATTAGGATTATTATAAGAAAGTGCGTCATGGCAGAGCTCAAATAAAATGTCACTTTGAGTTTTATTTACGTTGAGGCGTTACACCATATAGTGTTTGTGACCGCCTCGTAGAGCCTATAAAAAGCTTTCAGGCTCAGATGTTTGAAACTGTCACATAGTACCAGTATAAGAAAGTTGTCCAATTGATCCAACATTCATTCATTTATGAAACAAACAGAAGGAACAAGAACTGCTGTCACCCCTGTTTTATGTTAACTCCAGTTAAAGCACAAAGGTACATTGCACAGCACTGAATTAATCATTTGGCTTTTGTTTGATTATTTCGTATTCACTTTATTAGTACGCCCCCGGTTTACAACAAGTCATCTTAGGACACCGAAACCGAAACAAGGATTTATGCAGTTTGTGCAGGTATTTTCTGGGAGTATTATGACCGTGTACAAGGATAAATCGTTCAGACATTTAAGTAACCCACACTCCTTATGATCTATGATGTTGCTGCTATGTTAAATAGCCCACACATAAGTGATTTTGGTAACAAATTACAACAAACCCCTGATACAGTATTCCAGGAAGTAAAACTTTTTCAAAGGTTTTTAAGGCCAGAAGGAAAGGATTGAGTCATTATAAACTGAATCTATTTAGTTAACCTTATTAATCACAGAGCAAGGTAATAATTGAGGGCTCAAGTTAACCCTTTTTAAATCAATAATCCTTACATTATTTTGAAATTGTACAAAAAACAACATTACATTTTGAAACTAGGATTTTGTTGTTGACAGAAACATGGATAGATGGATGGTAACAGGTTAGTGAAATGTTTAAGAGTAAAAAGATTCAAACCATAGTGACAAAGTATCTTGGACATAAAGATGACGAGCAGATAATTTCTCTGTGAATCAAAGAGTGCAAACAGTTGAGAGATCTAAGAATTTCCCAATTTAATTGCAAAGGACATGGGAATTTCATCACATTCAGTACATAATATTAACAGGATTCAAGAATAAATGCAGACATAAACCGAATAAATAGAAATATGGGAAACACTTTTAGAGAGCACCACACAAAAATTGAAGTGCTTTTTGCGAATCATAGACAGGAGGTCATCTTTACCAAACAGAAGATGGATAGTCTTAGCTCGTTACCACGGCACACTTTGATAATTTGCATCTACTAGGTATCTTCGATACCTGTTTTGCACGTAACATATGGCAATAAAAATTTATTATAACAATTATAGAGGAGTCTATCCCAGCTGACATTGGGCCCCAGACAGGTCACCAGTGCATCTCAGAACCTCACATAGACAAACAACCACATACAACATAGAACACTTGGGCAACATGCATGTTAGGGGACGATGGGAGGCAGCCGGAGCGCCTGGGGGGAACCCACACAGACACAGAGAGAACATGAAAACTCAAACTCCACACAGAAAGCTCCCTGGAAATCCAAACCCTCTTGCTCTGAGGCAATGGCACAAAGCACCACACCACTTTGCCGCCCCGAGACCAAACGCAAAGAGATGGAAACACTCATCCAGTCTTGTCTTAAATACGTTGTTTGTCTGTTCCTGACTTCAACGGCAACTCATTGTTTATAAGTAAACACTCCAGAGAAACATCGGAGCATTTTATTCTGATCCCTGCTGCAAAAGGTCAACTATAAAATACACCTACTGTATCTCAGATGTACTAAAGAGCAGCACTGATATCTGAGAATATACTGCTGTTTTTCTTTCTGTGTTTATGAAAGAAACTAGTGTAAGGTGAGATGGTACCAACAGACTCCCTTGTACTTACTTTGAACTATTTTAAATTATATCTTAGACTTGCGGTTGATTCTGTGTGCTAATCGAACTTTGCAATTGTGACTTCATGATAGTGCTGAGTAAGGGTGCCAGCAGGAGTTCAGTTCTTGTCCCCGTTGCCGCAGCATTTCTATGCTATCCATGAAAACCAACACTTTCCTTATTTTTAACAAACACTGTTGAAATGGTCACCACATATAGGTTAATAGGATGGTTACAGTGAATGCTAAATAAACTATACTTAAATAGGTCCAGACTGCCTGCCAAGTTTCCAATTTGCTCCTCCTTCAGAGATACAGTCGTCCCAGAAGAATGCCAAGTGAATGAGGATGTCATCTCTCAAATTTTAACAAACCTTATCAAATCTCGCCCAGACCATTCTCAGTATTCTGTAAACAAATAAGCACAGATACCGTACACACTTGAAGCTGATACTGCCTCGCGTTGCACGCATGTTAAGACAATATTCACACGTTTTGACCTCTATAATCTGCCAAGAGAGTTGGCAGAGCAAGGAGGTTGATGACTTTTTTTTTTCTGCAGTATGGTTATTAGCTAATTTCGTGGTAACTTGTCAAACAGCCTGAGCGTTCTAATTTACAGCAGCACTGCTCAGTTGGCCCTACAGCAGGCCTCTGGTTATCCTGATGCAAATACTCTCAAATGAAACAAATGGGGAGATGTCAACAAGCTCAGAGTAATTGCCGCAGAAAAAGAAATGCACAAGAGTGGTGCTGCTGGAGTCCCTTCCTGCAGACGTAGGGGAAGTTATCTTTCATTACCCGGTTTGTGATAAAGTGCAGCAGCTTTGACATTAGGCAAAGCAATGCATTCAGCTCTGTCTAATGAAGGCGAGTGGGTACCGAAATCCATTTGCAGGAGTTTGTTATGGAGAAGAATGTTGTTAGTGGATGAATCCATTAACTTTATTTTGGTTCTTCCACACTTGCATACGTGGTGAAACAAAAAGTGTCCATAAGAAGTCTGGATGTTTTATTCATTGCAGAACTTAATTTATATACAAGAGTAGCTGTACACTCTTAGGATTTCACACAAATAGCACCCATGGTAAACTGAGGTATGTTGCAGTTCTTTATCCGTGTACTGAGAATTGCATCAGTCTCCAACAGGAGCCTGTCTAAATCTGTTTTGTTTTTTTCCCCCAGTGTTTTTATGAAAGACCACAGTCCTTCTATCTCTCACCTAATGTCAGTTGTCAGGACAGGCTCTGATTCAATCTGCCATGCAAAACAGCTGTTTGGCTCCAAGAAACCTGAATATTAAAGAGGATGACATGACAGCTGTCGCTGCTGGCACAGCAGGTGATCCAAACTCCTCAAAACCAAAAACATGAGGCTAGATTATGAGGAAGGGATGAGGGTGGTTTCAAAGCAAAAAAACCTAGACAATATTTCAGTCTTCCCAGGAAACTCATGGACTGTGGTAGGGGAAAAAAAGAAAAAGGGCCTGTTTAGAGTCAGCCTCTTCTACGGCCACTGGTGTTGGCCCAAATTGAAATTGCCATCACATTCATGAAGATATTTTTTAGGAGCATCAGCATTCCTCTGCACCTTTATGACATGAACAGTTTCTTTATAGCAGCAGGGATAAGTTTGACCTAAATGTGTTTAATAGCCTCATTCACACACACTGTGACTGAGAGAAACATAGTGAATAACAATATTTACTGGAGCTCTGTTTCTTTTGATCTGTTCGATGCCATATCAAAGATACCTTACAACAATTTATATTCCTACAGCAGTTCATATTAACCTAATATTTGGACTATAATTGTGTAAAAAACGATGGTAATGATTAAATCTATGCGTTTGTTGAACAAAGGCCGTCAGTTTCTTACAGATGTTTAAGTTGTTGGTTGTGTTTGGGTGTCAGAGGAGACATAAAGATGTGGTGCATACTTTTGATCTAATGATGAGAAAAAGTGCCTACAATGAAAGTCCAATTGAATAATTTCTTTTATCATAAACATTCTAAATGCCCGATAGATGAACCAAATGAGGTTTGGACAATTTATAGTTGCCGCAATGTCCTTTATTGTTGTCTGCTGCTTGTGTCGCGTATGAATAATGTCACCCGCCGGTCGGCCCTTCTTTATGCTCAGCCGTAATTTGTGATGGAAAACCACCTAAACAACGTAGAGCCCAAAGGTGTGGGGCTGAGTAGGTACTACGTCATTAGATCAGTCAGGTGGGTTTGTTTGCCAGCTCGGAGAGAAAATAGCTTGTTAGTCACACCGTTTTAATCCCTAACAGGTCAGACATGATGGCAATGTGAAAGCAGATTATAAACAGTAACTGAAGTCCAGCAAATGCTTTTCTGCCAAAATAGTCCCAGCTGGCCACGGGCTTCCCACCATACTGTGTAAACCGTGACTTTTCTTAATCCATACCCAGTTGTTTCAGAGCTAATTCCTCACCAGTTTATTATTTCACCCAAATGGATGAACCGAAATTGTTAGAGAGACAGAAACAGCAGACATTGTGGGTGATTTCACTTATATTCTGCTAAAGAATATTGTAGTCATTGTTTGACTTTTATTTTTCACTAAGAATTCTGTCAAATCAAATTTTCAGTGGAGGTACAGATGTGTTTAGCAAGAAAAGAAAAGAAAAACTTATCAAAAAGGCACTTGAGGCGGTGCATTGACTTCAGCAGCTGTTCTCAAGAAAAATTCTTTGATGACTCATTGACAGCAGTGGCTCCGTGTTGTCACTTTGACTAACGGGTGGAAATGTCAGTGTCTGCGCTCCGTGGAGGCTGATCACAGTCTCCCCACAGTCTCCGCCTGCCAGAACGAGACGGTGATGAAATAGCTGTGGTGTTAATGGATGTGAGGGCAATCTTGACCCCATCCAAAGAGCAAGCTGTCTCTCTCTCCATTAAAAAAAAAAGGGCCTTCCCTTTGGTCGGGATCAGAGCTTTGGCTTTCGGTGTGCCACGGGGAGTAGCCAGACAAAGGTAATTGCACGCCTCCTCTGCCCCTTCACCCCCGCACCGGGACTTCGGGGAGCGCCTGTGGAGGACACAGACAGTGAAGTGGAGAGAGAAGACACACGGACAAGTAATGATTAGGTTATTAGCACTAGGGTGACTAATTACCTAATTGTACTGTCAAAAGGGGGGGCTTTCAGGGGGGGAGGCTGAGCTGCAAGGTGATGGAGAAGGGAGAGGAGCAGAGGTGGAGTGTTTGGAGACGCTCGGTTCGTCTCCTCTCTCCTCCCCTCTGCAGGCTGGGCTGTAGGGCTGGGTCCCTTGCCACATCTCACTTTCCCTGCAGCATCCCCCCAGCCTGCTGCTCGGGTCCCGATGACATCTGCTCGCCGCACGGCATGTCCTCCCCCCCCCCCCCCCCCCCCCCCCCGTTGGACGCCAGAGTACCCCCCACATCTTCCTCCCAGTGCAGATGTTGCGGTCCCTCGGTCTTCCCTGCACCGAGAGCGCGAGGCCTGTTTGATGTCTGATGAAACGGAATCCAGCGAGCCACTCGGGGGCTCAGGGAGATCAGGAGGTAGAGGGCGTGACGGCGGGCACCGGGGAAGAAGAGGGAGAAGAGGTGGGGTGAGGACAGGATGTTTGGATACGTCTCATTATGAATCACGGGGCAGGTGAGGATGTCCCTTCAGAGGAGGTCAGAAACGTATGGCAAAAGATGGTGAAAAGGAAGAGAGTTGCGGGGACCGAGTAGAGAGAATAGCAGAACATGAGATGAGAGAGGGGAAGAAATTCAGTTTAATGAAAAGTGATTTTAAAAAAAGAATCCAGTGGGAAGAGAAGCAACAGAAGAAGAATGAAATAAAAAGAAAAAATAATAAGTAGAGAGAAGAAGAAAAATTGGAATAGGAAAAAAAGTTTAAAAAAAACAGCAAAGAAAAACTATAAAATAAGAGGAGGATAAAGAAATTGGCAATATTAATTTGTAGCATGATATACATGCAAGTAAAATTAAATGAGTCGAGAGAAAATAATACATAAATTAGGAGACATGGTAAGAGGAAAATGTCAACCGTACAAGATGTGAAAAACCTATGATTAAGAAAAGATTGTTAAAGAAGCAGAAAACTGGGTTTTAAAAGTTTTAAAAAGTAGAATAAAACTGACTAAACTGGATGAAAAGGGAAGAACAGAGACAAACAAGGTATGAACTGGCAAGGTGGAAATTATTTTTGGAGTGGTAAACAAAGAGACCCTATGTAATGACATAGAAAATCTGAAAGAGTTAAGTATAGAATAAATAATACAATTAAAGACTGGAAAAACGAGATAATGTGATTACAGTAAGATTAAAGAAGACAAACAGGACATAAAAATGAAGAGGGAGTTGAAGAGATGAGAGAAGTCCAAAGGAGAGGATAATGTAATAAAGAGAAATGAAATGACTAAGAAAATACATTGTTCAGGAAGAAAGTTTTATAAGAAAGGAAGAAGCAGAATAAGAGAAAACAGGAAAGTAAATGAGTGGAGAAAAGATGGGGAAAAGGGGAGGAAAGGAGGTAGAGGACACTAAATCACACAGAAAATGAAAGACAATATAGAACTAGTCAAAGACACTGAGAAACTAGGGAAGAGAAGAGACAAAAAGAAGTGAGATGGAAAAAACAAACTTAGGAAGTGAGGAAAGAAGGGCAGCAAAGGAAAACAGAAATAAGGAGGCAAGGAAATGACATTAGGGGAAAGGAAAAATTAACAAGACAGCAGATGCATTAAGCGGATGAGAGGAGGCAAGAGGCAAAGAAATGAGATGATGAGAGACAAATCTGAAGGAAAGCAAATCAAACAGTCTCTGGAAGAGCTGGTCGCCACATTCTCACATCCTTTGTGTCTTTCTTCCTCTAACATGGCTTCCCTACCTCATAACTTTGCTCTCTCTCGCTCTATATTCATTTCCTCCCACATCTGTGCCTAATCTTGCTCCCCGCGCAGTATGTTAATTATTGTTGTGAAAGAACATAAAGTTAATGACGAGGAGGATGAAGATGCTGATGATGCGATGATTACCACTTAGTGCGGGCAGCGTTGTGCCTCATGAAAAAAGTTTAACGGGAGGAAGTGGGTGAAGAAGTGCTAACAGGGGATCAGGTGAAGCAGTGGATAGGTTAGCACTTACAGATCAAAGTGAAAAACAAAGGCGGATTTCAAACGGGCCTAGAGAGCTTGGCAACAGACCCGCAGCTCCTCTGATAATACTTAGATCTATAAATGTTCTCTTTTTTATTTATTTATTTTCTTATTTATTTTTAAAATTATTCATCGCCATAATAATTTGGGCCTAACAAGCACTTGAGGGAGACGGCTTTCTTTTGCATCTCTCCCCCATTTCTTTAGTTCCCTGCTCCGTGGTGCTGGGAGCTCTGGGATTTGGGGGCACTATTAGTGAGAATTTCTTTTATTTGCTGCTAATGAATGATATGCATGATACTATTTTCTTTTTTCTTGTGTACTTTGTGGGGGTAACTGCAAGGATTGGGGCAGGAGCTGGAGAATTGGACGCTTTTTCTCGGCTTTGTTCAGTTAACCTTCTTCTCGCCTTCCGAGCAAATGCACAAGGTTGTTATCCTCAATTTACCATACTTCCAATTTAAATAAGCTATCACACTTCACTTGATATCAGTTGTATGGCATAGTTTGTTTTGCTATTTTTGTTCGCACAGTATGTGTCTGAAATATGGGTTAACTGGTCTGTAGATACAAGTGAGGCACAGCAGGCCTCTAAACACCTCATCGTTGAAATAAGGGCACATCCATTGTTTTAAATTTAACTTAACTTAAAAAAGACACGGTGATTCCGAGTGCATTTCTTATGATCATATCATTCGCAAACTTCCCCATATTGTGGGAGCTCTACACAATATGATCACAAGTTATTTTACCTTCAGCGTAACAGAATTATGGAGAACTAAGGAGAAATGCAACCTGACTTTTTGCTCTTCTCGTACTAGAAATCAGATATCTTCACCTGTTAATGTAGAAATAATGGCAAATTATACCATGTAATGTATCCTCCCCCACCTTCCTTACTCTCCTTGTTCTTCTTAGGTACAATGTGTGCATGTTGACCCGACTTCCATGCCAATTTTGAACCTGCCTTTCGGCCTCTGTCTGCCCTAAATGGGCGCTTTCAGATCGGAACAGAAGGGGATATGATTGCCTCCCCTTTGGAGCAGGCTGCTGGAGAGATCTTGTGATGAATGTTTGAGAAACGGTGATAAAACTGCTCTTTTTCCATGCTGAGAGTCATGCCAGAGGCTTCACATGCCTCACCAGGCCAAAGGGGAAGAAGAGTCCAAGATAGGCCGCCCTCATTTTCACCTCCTGCTGTGGGCTGTATAGATTTGCAATGTGAGGCGAGAGGTCAGTATATTTAAGGGATTGTTGATGGGCAGATTCCAACCGTCTCGTTTGTTTTTTTTTACTTAATCCACCTCCACAAACATTGTACTAATATGTGTGAACATTTTGTAATAAGGCAGTCGGTCTCAAGATCAAACATTTAACTTTTAATCTGGCAACGGGAAGGTGAAGACAGCCCGAGTCGGAGTTAAAAAACCACAGACAGACTCAGCTCCGACTATCCAAAGAGTGCTTCAACTCGGAAATGATCTGCTCTAGTTTGTTTTTGCGCACCTTGTTGCTCCCCAAATCCTGAACATCTGTGCGGGGGGGGCAGGGTTGTGGTGGTGGTGGTGGGGGGTGGGGGTCGATGGCAGGCCACATAAGGGTGGGGGGCTTCTCTCTCTTAGTCTGTCTGAACACCTGACTGCTGCTGTGGCAGGTCTGCCCAAGGCAAGACCACAGGCTAGGGTCTCCTGTGGGCTGCCAGGAGGACGCGCCCGCCTCCCCAAGCCCATTAGAGCATCCCCCCTTCCACCTCTGCCCGAGTGGCCCCCACCCAGCCCCGCAGCCCTCTGCCCCAAGATGCCAGCGCTCTCTGTCCTGCTCCACTCTGCTCTGAAATAACTCGGTTGTTTTCCACTCTTTGCCGTGTTGTGCCTGTAATGGGAGAGGTTTGAGGCGTGTTTTTTTATTTGTCTTTATTTTCTGCCTTTGCTTGCCTTGTCCTCGGGCTGCAGGGTTTCAGATCCGGCTCCTGAGAGGCTCCAGCTTGCAGAGTGTATTTTTAGGGGAACAAATCCCAGAAAGACCTTTTTTTTCCAGCGACTGCACTAATGTGGTGTGACTGTCGCAGCTTCCGCACATGTCCTCCAGCTTCTCTGAACGGTCCAACATGGAGGACTGCCGAGGCATTTAACCCGGACTCTTTGTATGGTACAGCAAAGACATTAGTCCGAAGTATCTCCTTCCTATATTGCTCTCTCTAGATCACCCATTCATTCTTTCATGAGGTTGTCTGGTGAGGTAAGGTTCTGGATGGGGGTCAGATAATCTGGACATCCTGCGATTTTTCTGCCCATTCAAGTCTTTTTGATCTACATGAGACCACTGGGCTGAGAACGGTTCCTGCATGTGAATCAGATCTGGCGACTTTGCACACGGGGCGCAGAAATATCAGGAGAGCCACGTTCATGTTCGGCCCCTGTTGCGGATGCAATTTGTGAACGTGAGGTTCTGAAGCGTGAGCTAATGGTTCAATTTATTATTAATCATATCTGATTCGTCAGATTGCCATAAACTTGGGGAATGAAAATTTAGGAGTGTTGGGGTTTCAGATTTTTTTACAGCATTAAGTATTTATGAAGCATGATGGATGTATAAACTGTGCTAAATCCGCTGCCTTGAATATAGATTGTCTCCAATTAAACATGCCCTTTGATAAGAAGGTTAGCATCATTCTGTGGTCAGCATCCCCCTCCCTTCACAACTTTCAGAACATTATTTTTTTAGCTGTTGACCCCCTAGTAATGTTTCTCTGCTGGCTTTTCAGTATGCCAATTAGCCGCGGAGCTATTTAACAAGCAAACCATTACTCCTAATTAGGACGCAGTTAACTGCAATGCATTAATAGGCAAAACCTATCATTCTGAAAGATGGTGATGTGGCCACGAGGCCCGACTGGAAACAACAACTGATTTGGCTGAGAGGGTTACAGTATAATCAAATGCTCCCCCGAGCAAACTGAGAGCTTAATCTTTCGAATAATCTGCATACAATATACAGAGTGGATAATTGTGCAGTTGGGGTGAAAAAGGTTTAATGTGTCCACTTTTAGTTTTCTTTTCTTTTAAATCTGTTACGGGATGTATGATTCATATAGGAAGGCAGTAACAAATTGTTACTTGCTTTATGACTTCCAACAGTCTTAATGGTTACATTACACCTTGGTTCAATGTAATTACAATACACCTTGGTTCAGTGTAAAAAAAGTCACCTTTGGTAGATTATTTTATGTGTTAAACATTAGAATTAAAAGAAATTCCAATGTATATAGGGACTGTCTCCTCAGAATGTATTTTACTTGAATAATAATTCAATGGTTCTATCTGTTCATTGACATTTAGCTTATATTGTATATAATGAAGGCTGTAAACAAGTCATGAAATTGCGCAAAATAACAGAAAATGAATCCGAACTCCGAAATTGAATGTAGAGCACAAAGAGTAACTACATACTACAAGCTACAGACAGGAGAACATCAGCGTCTGAGTCTGCCTCAGCCAGTGTATAGCCTTCCACCATAACAAGCTAAGAAAAAAACATACAAAAAGTATTCCAATAATCAAAAGTTTGGGGCAAAAGTAAAACATGGTAAGACAGGAAAGTATAAACACAAGGGTCTAACACCTGGGCACAAATTAGAGGGAATAAACTTTGAGTTAAGAACATTGTGTAGGACCTAACACCAGACTGTTCCTATATAGACCATCGATGTTAAAAACACACCTTCTTGTGCTCCATTACACTGCTCTCCTGTCAAAATAATGCTAGGTTCTCAAACTACTTTCAGAAGGTTCGATGATAAAACAAACTCGCCATCCATTCAATCGGAGAAATAGATTCTCAGCCTTATTTCTCCATTGGATAACCGATCCATCGATGTGGCAACAAGACAACCATGGAAAAGGGATTGTGTTGATCCTTGGTATACTTAAGAAACCAATAGTTTTAAGCATTTGTTGTTGAAATGGAGAAAACAGGGGGCTGATATAGATATGACCTATCATTTAAAATGATATCATACTGCTTTTGTGGTCTCCCTCCCATTAACAATTGGCCTTATTCCAGATTAAAAGGGAAGGTCAAACACCCACTGATACAGATCAGTGTTGTTAGCCTGGCTCCTGGAAGTATCGTGTCTGTGGTTTTATTTATACACCTGAACGGGACTGATTACAGCCGCTCTTAAAGAACCAACCCTTCAATAAGAGAAATACAACTTTTGAGCCTTTTACTCATAAGAGAAAAGTGGGATGGAGTATTAAAAAAGCCGGCAACACTTTATCAAAACACTCCTTTCACTCGCTCGTTGTGACAAGAGTGTTTTGGCTTCACTTGGTTTGGGTTGATGATCACGGTCACCTTTATGGACACTGTTGTTATCCTTTACATGCAGCTGCTCTCACTACTTGACTACTTGAGACAGTCTATTCTTTAGTTGTTATTTTCATTAGCAGGTGTCTGCATTGGCAAAATGCCACATGGGCACAAAAGTTTTGGAGATCTGACAGTGCAAAGTAAAAAATCTGTATCTTTTATTTACTGTACGCAGGAAATAAAAATGTAACAATCATATGGCTCTTTGAAGCCCGTTTTGACTCCACTCCAGATTTAACCGCTGAACACAAAGCACAATTCTTGGTACGACGAAAACTATCTTTGAAACGTACATCTCCTAATCTCTTTCAGGTGGAAGCGAATTTCATTACCTCAAGTCAGAATAGATGGCAGACGGCTGTCTTGGCTAATGTGTGTGGAGCGATGAAGGAGGAGGATGGCAGGGCGGTGGTGGGGTGTAGCTGAGGGTGTGCAGGTGCACAGCGACTCTGACAGAGAGGTACACACACAGAAAGCAGACAGAAAGGAGAATGAAATGCAGGGAGAAGAGATAAAGAGGGGAAAGGAAATCAGCGAGCTGGAGTCGTAATGTGGGAGTCGCGGGGCTTGGCATAAATCGAGGTAGATTACGGAGCCTGCGGAGATCTTTCGACTTGTGTTCCTCCTCTTCCTGCCTTCTGTTTGACATGAGAGTGAATGAGGTAATCCACGGTGCTCAGGGGTACACAGGCACTGCTCCCATCTGGGCTTTGAACCTCATGCTCACCTCACGCTCGGTCTCTGGCGCGCCGTGGTACGTCAGACAAAGAAATTAAAGATGGCAGTTTACAGGGAAACACTCGAGTCTTCTGGTAGCACAGCGCCGAGAAGAAGCTGACAAATTGATTTAAAAGGATAAGATTCTTTCACCAACCCACAAACGTTTTCCCCACACCTTTTAAAACATATTTACCTCCCTGCTTGTTCCCATTTTGTCACTTTGGGAGCATGCTCGTGCTCTCTGTTTTTTTTTTTGTGCCTTCATTTATGCACTCATTCATTTTTCATGCTCGTAATAGCACTTCTTTGCAGCTATTGTTATCCATCAGGTTTTCTTTATGTTTCCATGAGAGATTAAATGCGGGTGCAATCGCAGTGTGTGTCTCCTCAAAGTGCTCCACTTGCAAAGTGTGTTTTCCGAACCAGCACTTTTCCAAGCCGCGACTGTTCTTTTGTTGCTCACAGCTGTCCCGTATTAGGGATCAGCCTCTATTCCCCAGGCAATAAGGGGTTTTCAGAGCACCAGCTAATTGGCTGTAATCTCCTTTTTAAACTTGAAAGCCAGCAAGCCTCAAGCCCTGCAGTTTACAAGCAATTAATGCGAGGGAACACCACTATCGCTGGTCACAACTGGTGTACGGCGGCTCCGTCTTCCCGCACATCCCTCGCATTTGATCTCACGCCTGTCTCAGAAGCAGATTGACTCCTCCTGTGTTGTGCGCCCTGGTGTAAACAGCTACTCAGTAGTGGGGCCTTGTGGAGAAGAGAAGCTATGTGGGGATTTGGTCTGAATCTTGAAGTGTCCACAGGGATGGTGGCGGGGTTTGGGGATCGGAGGGGTTTCCTTCACAGGCGCTGATGAAATAATAATGCCCGGAGTTGGGTAAGGCTGAAATTTGCACATGAAAATCCTCTCCCTTCGCGCTTCTTGCGTATAATGTGCCGGCGATGACAATCCCTGCCTCTCACAGTTTATATGCAAATGACTTCTCTCCGCTTCTTCCTCCTCCTCCTCAGAGAGTCGCCCAGCCGAGCCACAGAGAGCCAGATAGACGGAGGGATGAAAAGTGAAGGAGACAGAGTGGGGCTTTTTTGTTGTGTTTTGTTTGTGTTTGTCCTGTTTATTTTTAAAAGGGTTTCTAAAAGATGATAATATATTTTAATTTTTCCCTTTGTTTTTTTTTTGTTCCTGAAAGGCAATATGCAAATTCTCTGAACAGTTTGAAAAGCCAGACTTTTCTTTTGTGTTTAATTGGAACATAATGCCGGCAGTCTAGATAATGTGTTTTTTTCTGAACTGTAAAATGGGCGTATAATAACTAATATTTAAAAAAAAAAAGTTTTTTCCCATGCAAACAAGTCTGAGCCTCCCCTAGGAGTCCCTTCCCATTTTGGTTCTTGAAAAAGTCTTTTTTAATACCATTATACTTTCCTCTGCGTGATTCCTGCTTCAACTGATTTCCACTTTCTTGTCTACAGGCCCTTAAGGAGATTCAATAATAATTATTAGTAGCTCCATATAAAACTATATCTCATGTGCCCAGCTATTATTTTTACTTATAAAAGCACCAGCGGAGTAATCCTACTCAGTTACAGTTTGTTCAAGCCAATGACTAACATGCTTGACAACAGTTTCAGCTTTATGGTTGAACACAGCATAATTTAGTGAAAGCACGACATTTTCATTCATCACAAAAGCACCAGGAGACTCATTCCTGTCTGTATTTGTGTGAGGTGTTAGTGAAGATGTGTGCTCCGAAAGGTCTAAAGGGCAAAACCTATCAAGATTGATTATTGATTATTTTCAATCAATCAATCAATCAGTATATTCGTAGCCTCTTTACTTTATAAGTCTGACCGCCTCTATTGGTTTCCAGTAGTCCCTATTTCAAAGAAATCTGGTCCCAGTCTGATGGACATGGGGTGAGACAGAGGGGAGAAAGAGGAGGGGAGGAGAGAGAGGGAGAAGACAGGGGCTTCACATGTCAGCGCGCTCTCCTCAGTCACGGCCAGTTAGTTAAAGCAAATGCTGCCGGACCCTGGAGAGAACGCGGGGCGGCGGAAAGTGCCAATCACGGCCGAGCTCTGGGCATTCCCGGCTCCAGCTCGCCTTGAGCAACTTTTTATTAATTTAATAAACATCCCACAGAGACGGAGTGATGTGGACCTGCGTACCCTCAGCACTGGTCAGGCCTAATGAGACGGGCTGCTCAAACACTCACTGGCATACACGGTATACATTCACACATACATAAGAGGGGGAGCATTTCTAAAAACACACAAACGGGGGGAAGGGGGGTGTTAAAAATGACTGTTGGCAGGCAGATATTTTCTGTTGTACCACCCTGTTCAGAGACATACAACAGATTTCTTTTTGTCTTTGCCTTTTTTGTCCCGCAAGAATATCAAAAGTAAAGGCAATTTTAATTTAAATTCACACTCTTCTGAGAAATATTTATCATCCACACACTTAACAAGAAAATTCCCAACAGTGTGAAAAGAAAAGACATAAAGACATATGAAAGGAGGTCAAGATGATTCATAATCTACATTTAACTTTGCAAAAGATGTTTCGTTCTTTCCTTTTCCCGTGTATCTAAACACATAGAAAGGCTAAATGGCTTTTGGACATGTTGGACAATTTCCACAAAGAACGAACCACTGTGATGGTGGCTGAAATTGGTCCTAAAATTGGTGTGTTTCTTTTTTAAATGAACCCGTCTCTTCCCTCGTAACCCTCCTCAGACCTCGGGTTCATTATGATTCCGTCGGCCTTGTGCGATGCGCCGGGGGTCCGACCGAGAGATCCGGAAACATTATGAAAATAATAATGATCCCACTTTCACGCTTGCTTCTTCCAGCCCCGGCAGCTTATTTGCGAGGCGCCGGTGTCGATGGGAGTCATTAAGAAGGGCTGGCCTCTCGCCTCCGCTGACGAGGGGCGGCTGCTGCCGGGGGTGGGACGAGAGGAGGACGGACCCCCGGCACGATAACAATCCCCCACCGTCAGCCCCAGCAGCACCGTCGGCGCGTGCACCTGCCGGTGAGATGCTGCTTCCTGTCAAACAGTGAAATGCAAATGTGAGTGTGTGTGTGTGTGTTCAGATGTATATGTATGTGACTGCACCTGGTTTTGGGGATTTGCGAGCGCATACAGTATGCGTACGTAAAAATGTGAGAGCATCCTGCTGTCTACATAATTCCTTCCAGGTCTCGGCTCGCTCTTCGGCTGTGACTCCTCACTCTTTCTCTCCCTTTACCTCACCCTTCTGCCTCCCCCCCCGCTCGCATTTCTCGCTGTGTCGCTCCATATATTCATGAATTTCCTGTTTATCATGAAAACTTATGCATAAAAATAGAGAATGGGAAGAGGGGGGGCAAACAAACAAACAAAACAAAAAAAAAAACCAACAGGGTGAATGTTGATGGGGGTTTTGTCTCGTCTGGTTGCCGTGCTACACAGGAAGCCAGGCCCTCCAGGGACGCATGCACCAAGACCATAATTCTATCTTCCTTTTCTTTTCATTTTCTTTCTTTTCTCTCCTCCACCGACCGCCTTCCCTCTCTCCTTCACAACATTCGTCCCTCCCGCCTTTGCTTTAGCCTCCCCCCCACCACCACCACCACCTACACACGCCTATCTCTTCTCCATCTCTCCTTCACAGTGTCAACGCCAGTTACAGGCAGAAGAGCTCTCCTTCTTAAATAATTCACAAGTTGATTAATAGACTCACAAGGGTATAATTAAGCAGGGGAGAGACAGTGGCTAGTGTAACCAGTACAGTGCTTAGGGGAATTAGAGAGCAGGGTTATTGAGGAAATGGAGAGTACTAGCAGGAAAAAAAAAAAGAAAAAAGAAAAAAAAAAAAAAAAGCAAAAGGGAAAACCGGGGGGGGCGGAGGGGTGGGCTTGGGGGTGAAGGGGGGGGGGGAGGAGAGAGAGAGGGGCACCTTTTTTCTGAGGCTATGTGTTGGATATGAGGCAGCCTCTCCAGGAGCATGGAGCCTAGGGTTTGTTTGATGTGGAAATTGGACAGTTTGAATCCGTCTCCTTTAATTTTTCACAACTTACAGCCCCCCCCCCCCCCCCCGGGTGCTTCACATTGCTCTTATAGGATATAAATGAGTTTTTTTCTTTTTGTTTCACTCCTTTTTTTTTTCAAGCCCCCTTTTTCAGTTTTCCTTTTACACATTACCCAAGTAACCCTAGTAGATGTGTATATATAAATATATATATATGAATTCATATATATCCTCTTTGTCTTCCTCTTCCTGAAGAGACTTAAAGCTTCACCTCGATGTTTGTCAAACAGTCAGTCATCAGCATAAAACTTCACTTATGTTGCCTCTAAGGCATCTTTTGTATTCTGAAAAAGATGTGCTTTCCGCTGCCAGACTGGTCTTCAAAACAAACAAACAGAACAATAGAGCAACAGATCTCTCAGTTCAGACACTGTATTTTTGTTGGGGTGATCTCTGCTTCGCTTTGGCTGTTAAAATAAAATGAAAAGAACCAACGGAAATACACCCAGACAGATACAACGCTCTGCCTTTCCAGCTTGTGTATTTTTTTTTTCTTTTTTTTTTCTTCTTTCCTCCTTCCCTGGAACAGCTCTGCTAGTTTAAGCAGTCATGTCGAATACACACTGCCGTTTCTTTGGATTGTTCTTCCGTATTTACTTCATTGTCAATATCTTAGATTGCCTCCCACAGTTCTGCCGTTAGCTTTTTTTTTCCCCCAATCGGGATTCCGCAGTGTCCAAACAAAGTGAAATGTCCACCCTGATACACTGACACGCCGGCACGGGGCTCGGTGTCTTGCTTGCTTGTCGGGGTGTCAGCTCTAATTCCAACTCTTGTGTTCCACTCTCATCACGTCTGCTCCAGATGTTGCTCGGGGGGTGTCAAAGTGGTATTCCTGCTCCTTAGAAAAAAAAAAAAAAGGTGAAAAGCAACATATTTCTGTGTTTGTTGGAATTGAAAGATAGACTTTGAAATTCCTTTTCAGACGTGCAGGAGGAGATGAGCCCGGCGAAGCGCCTTGATGCCACCGCTGATTTCATTTCCCGCTTGTTATCTGCTCTGAGTGTTCTGACGTGACTGCCGTCAGAAGGAATGCGGCGCGCATCGGTTAATTCTGCTTTTTCCTTTGACTCGTCTGCGTTTGACAATGGCGGATTAATTATCCTTTCTGTAACCCGTAATTGGCCTTTTTCTTTGCAAGTCCCTAACAGACAGCTAATGACTTCTTGAGACTCCTCTGGCTGTGCGGATACCCTGCCGCCAGGAGGCGCTGAGCAGAACAGGACCCCCGTGTGTTGATTTATTTATCTGTGTCTGGATTAAAGCCTGTATACCTGATAAAGGGGATGTCAGAGGAGCTCTGACAGCCACAGAGGCAGCAGAGTGTGTGTGATTTGGTCGCTGCGTCGGCAGAAACAAGGAGTGTCGATGGCATCTTTGAAGTCTTGACAGACGAGAGCCTCTGAACATCCCCCTTAATCTTGCCTCTCCTCAGAAAAAAAAAAAAGCGCGCGAGCAGGCAGGTTCTGAGCGCGCCCGGCTCCCCTGTTTGCCTTATTCTCCTAATGACACAAACCATTCGGCGACCACGCGTGATAGCATTTCATCTGGCGTAATGTGCGGCGGCTGCTTACTTCAAACGCCCCGGCGCTTCTCGGCGTTAAGCCGGCCAGAGACGCCAAGAGCCCGGACACAGAACACACAAGGCTCTTCCTGGAAAAGGGATGCCCGTGTGTGCTGTACGCTGTTTGATTGGGCTGATAGTTTTTGTGAGCCCACCTAAATCAAACACAAAGACTCCGTCTTGTATGATCGTCTGGAAATCAAATCACTGGCAAGAGGTCTGCTTTGCACCTGAAAAGATCTGTCAGCCTGTAGTTTCTTGAACTGTTTCCACGACTGGTATTTCAGACAGCAGACGCACGGCTAATTTCTGACAGACAGACAATGGAAGTGGTTGGGCTAGTATTGCGATGTGTTTTGAGATTTTCCTTTTTTCCTTCACATCAGTTCACATCTTGGACCAATCCCAGACCAGGAGTGCAATCTAAGTGAATATATGACGTTCGTTCAGTGTGGAGGACCAGAGTTTCTTGGCAGAAGACTGCCACAGGGTTAATTACTCCATTACTGGGTGGCTCAGCCAGGAGCTGTTTAAACAGGCCCCAGTCAGCAGAGGATTAGGCCTCATTACTCCGGCTAAAGTTGCGCCAACGACCCTTCCCCACCACCTCATAAACCTGTCGGTTTATGTGGTATTTTGCGTAATATTCACACAGAGGAAGGAAGGGGGAAATATAGGAAGGAAAAGAGATTAAGACTTGAAGGGGGGGGGGGGGGGGGGGGGGGGGGGACAGGTGAAGGGAAGAAGAGCAAACAAGCAAGTAGGATGGAGCTTAACTCCTGTGGATCGCCCGTATCATCACCTGAGCTCAGCCAGGGCTACAATTATCCCCCAAAATGCCCAAGCGTAGCAAGATTAGGATCTGTGGTTCAGGTTTCTTTCCCTCCCACCGAACCGAACCCCACGGCCATCTTCTGCCACCGCCTCTCCACCGTCCTCCTCCTCCTCCTCCTCCTCCAGGTGTCTGATGGCACTCGGTGATAATGACGGTGCTCTCGTTTGCAGGAAGGACGGGCCACTCGAAATTAGGTCGACATTTGTGCTCCATGAGGGAAGCATGAAGGGTCAGTTTACCAGGTCTGTAGGGACAGGGACAGTCATATTGCCGAGGTAACAAGAATGATGTCATGAGATTCATTAGGAGATGTTACTGTGAGTCTTAATCATGTCTTGCAGGATTCATTGGTCTTGTACATTTGTAGTTTGATGATCAGAATTTTCTTTTAAATATTATTTGTCAATTACTTCTTAAGGTTTATGTAAAGAATTTAACACCAAAGTCTTTTTTTACTACTTCTCTTATTCTCTTTTGTTGAGATTTTAGATTTAGCTCACAGTAATCATGTTTTTTCATCATTTTTTAAAATGAAATATGTCTTCCTCCCTATTTTACAGTAGTGGCGCATTTACGAGGACTATTGACGAAACAGAAATATTATTTAAGCTGATGGTCTTACTTTCTGTCTTTAGTAAATAGATGGGATTTGTAACTAGGTAACCTAGAAGGTTAAATGTGTGTGTCAGATTCACAAAGAGCATCCCGAAGGTATCCCCGATGGACATCCAATCATAATAGTTCTTCCGATTAATTGACATGGCAACTTGGAAAGGGACAGAAAAGTATTTAATCGCTTAAGCATTATATTTCTCCCCTAACCTTAAAATGATAAACACTGCTCAGAATCTCACTACTTTAAGAGCATTTGTCCCTAATAAGTAGCAACTTGCATGTCAAACATTTCATCAACAGTCAAGCGAATGCTACTTTTTGAAACTTTAAACTGAGCTACTTTTGCATTAGACCTTTAGACGGAATCAGTCTGCATAACAGACACCTAAACACAGTGTAAGTTTTTAAAATGGGCCCAATGAACGATCGAACGGTGGAAAATGTGGCTACTGCAGTGTAAAAATCCATAATAAACTGTCCATCCATCTATTGTCTCTTCAGCTTACTCCTACTAGAATTAAATTTTTATGGTTGGAGTTTTTCTTGAGTTCCCATCAGAGCATCTTTTACCTTTAGCTTTCTTTAAGCTTTCTCCAAAGTCAATTGAAAGAAAAAATAAATGCGTTTATACCCAAGCACATCTCATGCCTAATACTGACTCAGTTGTTCTAATACCTGTCCTAATGTGAGTGCTCATAATGATTAAGGAATAAGACCCCGACTTCTGAGAGCCGATTTCTATATCCCTCCGACCTCATTATGCTATCTGTTTTTTTATTTCTTTAAGCCAAGGCTGTTGACTTATGGTGTTTCCAAACCTTATCAGGTCTTGTGCCTAAACATAACCAAATAGAAACTGATAGCAGTAGTACACAGTGGCTGAAAACATTAGTAAGATTTAAAATTAAATTAAGTTTTAAAAGAATGGATTACAACATGTATTTATTGTCAACCCGTGAGGATCGATAATCCCTCTTGGTGACATACTATGACTGTTTTGCTGTAAGCCATCTTTAATCAAGTTCATGAAATAAAAATGAAGTAGTGATTACAATCCATCATTCTCAGGAAAAGATCATAATGAAACTTACTGAAACAGGGTCTGATTTGCAATCTTCAGATAGCTGTTTCCTCCTGATCTCTGGTCTAAATACCAAGTCAGGATACAGTATGGTTAAAAATAAAATAAGCAATTATTGTCAACTCGATCAAGCATAATATGTCTTATATGTATATTAACATGTTTGTACAGGTGAAATCCCACAGAATCAGGCTTTTTGACACAGATAATGTGATCAAATCTCTCCTGCATATACGTTTACACCCAATTAGACTCAAATGGGCAAAAAAGCTCTGCAAAAGCTCCAAAGTTCCCTCTTTTTAAATATTTTGTTGAATACAGTAAA
The DNA here is from genome assembly GCA_013363375.1 of Menidia beryllina. Lineage (NCBI taxonomy): Eukaryota > Metazoa > Chordata > Actinopteri > Atheriniformes > Atherinopsidae > Menidia > Menidia beryllina. The sequence goes on from JABUIW010000124.1 coordinate 813,184, forward strand.
GCATGAGGTTGTATCGATACACCTGAATCCCCCATAAAGCTGCTCCCATTCGCATTATTTAATTTTTTATTTTTTGGTCACATGACTGAACACTTCAGAAATTGATCCAGTCATAAAGATTGCATATCATCTCATGGTCACTTGACTTATTTCCAGACATGTACTATTCTCTAACAAAATCTTGATTTGGTGCTAGACGGCATCGGCACACTGAATTATGTGTACAGTGATCTGTTCAGACACAGTTCACAGTGTTGCTGCGTTGGACACATGAGGCTTGTTAACTGAAATAAGGTGAAATAAGGAGGGTGGTCCAGTAAATTGGCCAACTTGTGCTGTAACATCAGTTCAGCTCAACTTAACATGAAACCCCACTGAGTGAATACATGAGCCAGGCAGTAACCTTTGTCATCTTTCATAAAAACAAATGCAACGAGAAATTATTTGACAGTTTAGTTTTAAGACGAAATATTGTTTCAGCCAATTAGAAAGAATTTTAAGCGTAACATTCGGGTGTGTTGTGTTTCAGATCAACTTGAAGACAATTGATCCTGTGTCATGTTTTGATCATTTTTAAGGAAAGTTATACATGCTTTTAACTTTAAACTGCTCTTGAACTGAGTTGTTACATTCTTTTTTTGCCCTTGAACTGTGTTCAGTTTTATGTTTGCCCACAATGATGCTAGTAACCTGTCAATACTGATATCCCTGGGAGGTCAAAGGATTTACCAATGCGTTTCAGCCATGTTGCCGATGGATGAGATGGCTAAAAACGTGGATGTCTTCCAATTAGAAGACTCAACTGTGTGCTGAGAGGACTAATCCAAAGGGCTTTTCAAAGCAGATTTGTGAGAGCTCGAGTTGTGGCGTGTTGAAGTGCAGACTGAAAGTTTTGTGTCAGTGCCTCCTTGTCTTTAGTCCAATCACCTGGAACGCAAAAAAACAACAACTTCTATATCACACAATCACACTGTGGTCCAACAAATCTCTCCAGGAGGGGAGGGGGGGGATCTTCCAGAAGAGGTCGATAAGAATTCCTTTTCATACGAGTCAAAATGCTCTCTTGATTTATGGGACATGGTCGCTCGCCAAACTATCTTTAAATCCAGAGAAGAGCTTCTATTATATAAGCGAGGACACAAAAAAAAAAAATCAATAGGAGCAGCTGGATGCGGCCACGGCAGGCGCCGCTCGCATCCATATTGAGAGTGTGCCCACTTCGATCTGTGTCTGGGCCAGGCTCGGCTCCACTAGCCTAATCACACACCGAGCGGGTCGATCTGAGGACTTAGCCAGTGGCGCTCTCTGATGGCATATGTTAACATGATTTTCCCTCTTGTTCGCTGTTAAATAAAGAGCCGCACCTGAGATCTTTGGCCATTCGGAGCTCAAAAACCAGGGATTATTTTAAACATAGCCTGAGGTGAGAGCGAGATTCTCCGCTCCAGTAACCCGAGAAGGCATGCGGCTGAAGACAAGAGGGGCAAACAGGATATTTATCCTATTGATTTTCTAAAGTTGAAACAAGAAGATTTAGGGGGGCTTGACTCTTAAAATTCCCAAGGAGCCGCTCACTGCACGGCCCCATGACTGCAAACACACACACCTACAGGAAGTATTTGGCTAAGCAGGAGTGTGAGGGAGGTTTAGGGGCCTTGAGCTGCAAAGCTGTGCTGTGCTGTGGAATGATGTGCCCCAATGTGTGTCAGAGGAATCATTATAGCCGGTGCTGGAGATGAAGCCTGCCTATGGTGGGCGAGTGTGTGTGTGTGTGTGTGTGTGTGTGTGTGTGTGTGTGTGTGTGTGTG
>JABUIW010000124.1:822681-854081 GCA_013363375.1 Menidia beryllina
TTTTTTTTTTTTAAACTTACCCATTAAGTTTAAAATATTGTTTTTCTCTAAATCAACCTAATAACTTCCACCACTGAACTAAGGAACATTGTTTTGTTTTTTTAAAATAAGGTAAAAGTTCCTTTTCATGGACTCCAGAGCTGCCTCATCTCTCCTCGCCCCGGGGCAGGCTATCATCTTCAGTGACACCAGAGGGAGGACAGACCCTATCGCAACCCCCCCAACCCCCCCCCCCCCCACTCGAACCTCTGCTAGGTCAGATGTAAGGGATGAGAGGAGGCTCTACCACCAGCGCGGTCTCTCAGGTCCAGCTGGTTCTTTGATCACCGGCTGCTGACCTCCGAGAGAACAAGGCAACCGGGCCGATGGGAGGGCCACCGAACACACTGCTGAGTCTGTAACCCCTCCTCGCAGCCCTTGTTCGCTCCAAAAAATGAAAAAAAGGGTTAATTGTATTTAACAATATGCTCTCATACTTCCCCCCCTTTATCACCACCAACCTCCCCTCCTGATTAGAATTAGAATCACATCTGGCGCCATGTTCTGTCCCTCATTACTGCTGAATCTCATTACCAGCCGTTCCCGCGGGAGGGTTGCGCCGGGTTTTAAGCACACTTTTTGCTTTCTTCCTGCCTCTTGCTCATTTCGTCTGCCTCGCTGCTTCTTCTCTTCTGCGTTTACATTAGCGGAAGTCCTCATCTGAGAGAATGACTGAGCACCGCCGCATTCCTCCTCCTTTTTGCCAGAGCCTGGAAATTGTTTTACAGTGCCAATTAAAGTAGGTATGTTGAGTTTTTTTTTTTTTCTCCACAAGATGTATTATTCAGACTGTATTATTTGTTGCGCTCTAAAAAAAGAGAAGAAGAAAAACCTTCTAAAATAGGACTCACAGAGTAAGTAACTTGCTTGGCGTTGTGAACTACACCAAAGGTTTGGAAATATAGTCTACATGAAGAAAATGAGGGAGCGTATTTATGGTGCCCTAAAGTCCAACTTAATAATAAAGGCTTTCACATATAACCAAATTTCAACTTTTGTTTCAGTGCAAACACTATCTTGCAGGGATTTCATTTTAGAAGGAAGGAAAATAAAGAAATCTGTAAAGTTTGACTAAGAGGCGTGACATTTAAAGCAACAGCAGGAGAAGCCGCTTTTCTGCTGAATTCGTGGGCTAAGAGTGAAATAAGAGCGCCAACAAATAATAAAAGCCTTTTACTTCAACTTTTAAGGCAGAGGTAAAAAATAATAACATTTATAACAAAATCTCCTGTACATTCAGTTAAGTTTGTTGTAGCGGCCACGTTGAATTCTGGGTCCAGAGGGTCACGTGGCACCACATGAGGCTTTTCCAAAAAACTACGTTCTAGATCATTGGTGAGTCACAGAGCACGCAGGGGGCCTGCAGGATCTTCTTGATCCATTCTGGATCTGAGGGGAAAGAGAACATGGAAATCATTAAAAAACGGTGCTTTAATACAATAGAAATTTACAAGTTTACAAATTTAAGCAAGTTTTTTTCTTTTTCTTTCCCTTAAGTTGATCCAAGGTAAATATTGACAAACTGAACCTTAGGTGTATCTATTATTTTATTTTTTATTTTTTTTTATTTTTTTTTAATAATATAGATTTTCAAAAAAGAACAAAAATGAAGGTTTTAAAACTAATTCACAGTTTTTAAATCAGCCTTTGTGTGGACCTCTGTGTGCGACAACATTTATGACCGAGCCAGTCAGTGTGGATCACAAATGCTGCCTGTGGTCCCCTCAGATATTTGTAACCGCCATACATGGACATGCCGACTTGTTTGGAGGATCTCTGGTATTACCTACACTTCTTATACGTCCTTTAGACTGGATATATGTCCAAGCATGAGACACTTTGCAACAGCTCAGACGCAGATGTTCACCCTTCACATGTTAGGTTAAAACCTTCTCCACTTACTGAAACTGACTAAAATTTGAAACGGAGTTTCCTCACTCAACTTAATATTTACAGTTAAAATTAGATGTAACATCCCAACTAGAATAGAAATACAAATAATCATTTCTGCAATAGCCCCTTTGAGAATTAGAAAGTTTCCAGAATCTCAGAATCCAACAAGTGAGACAGGGATCTGTGCTCGGAGAGCGGGCTGAAGCCTGACATTGAGGGAGACAGGAGTAGATGGCTGATGGAGAGTGTGGCTGTGAAATGGAGGAGGAGGTAGATGGAAAGTGGCGCTTACCCTCAGGCTCTGGCAGTCTCGCAATGCTATCCAGCAGGAGGCACCGTCTGAACGTCAGAGTCTGGCAGGCCTGGTATGACAACACACACCTGGAGCAGACCACGACAAATACATAAGAAAGCTGGATGGCGGGGACGGGGACAGGAACACACACACACACACACACACACACACACACACACACACACACAGACAGGCGAGCGCACAAGCCAAAAAAGTTGAGCGGAAACAGCACTGAGGAGCAACCGCCGGGCACGGCGAGGAGAGTCTGCGCCCGCCAGAGGCGCCAGGCGCGATGCTGGGGAGCAGAAACATTTGACGGATGATATTTATGAGCGAGAGAGTTGTGCAAATATCAAAAGGTGGGAGGCTTGATTACAGCTCAGGGAGGATAAATAAACTGTCAAGAGAAGATATCTGGCATTAAAATTCATTTCATGTCTCTGACTGTCAAGCGCAGCTGTGGTGTCTGGAAGAATACAGCTCCTATGGATGGTGGAAGGGGGCCGCAAAAGGAGAAAAGAAAAGAAAAAAGTAAACATTTAGGCTTTTTCAAAGTCGTTGGCGAGGGATGCGGCTACCTGGGCCATATGTGTCCGTTCTCACAGGTGGCTTGTTTGTGGTCCGTGAAGGGCAACACGGCCTGACAAAAGCTGCAGTGCTCCGGAAACGTCTGCTTGTTCATCTTATTCTTGATGTGGCCGATCAGGACCTGAGGGGAGTGACACATATGGCGCAGTTCCATTAATTCAAACTTGGGACTGGCCCCACGAAACCGTTGCAGCTTCGGAACCTACTCAGCCGGGGTTCCGCCGGGGCTGAGCAGGGCCGGCAGCCGGCTTGCCGGACGCTGATTGGCCAGGGAGTCACATGGCTAGATAGCGACTCCCATCAGGAAAAACCCGTCTATTTTAAAAACGGAACAACAACCAAGGTGTAATTTCGCTATTTTTATGTGACCATAAACCTTGTAACTTACGAATTCACGAACCAGCACCAAGGTTTAGTCGGTTTATCGTTGCCCTGACGTCTCTGATCGTTGTCTCGCGCTTGTGTCGCGTATGAATGACGTCACGCTGGGGACCGCCATCTTTCTTTAATTTATTAAGGAAAAACCATAGACATATACACGTCTATATACGTCTATGGGGAAAAAAACCCAAATCGTGTAGGGCTGAGTTAGCACTAATGGAAAAGCGCCTATAGAGACAGAGTGTGAATACAGAGTTAATCATCAAATATGTAAATACATTTTGAGGTGAAAAATAATCACAATCCTCCTCATCTACCTATGAAACGTTGAATAATAACACTAGTTGCATGACAACTCCTATCCACTAAACTTGAGCTGACCAATGGCAACGGGAAGGAATTTGTATAGCACAATTCATGTACAAGATAATTTAAAGTGTTTTAAATAAAAGATTAAAGAAGAAATTTTCATTAAAAAGTTAGTTTAAAAGCAGGAATTAAGAATGAACAAATTGAAAAAAAAGAGATCTTTAAATCAATAGATTATAAGTGAACAGTACGGATAAAATACCTTAAGTTATATGTAATTAAACATTGTCAGAGTTGAGGCCTGTCTCACTTCTTCAGGCAGACGGTTCCAGATTTTAGTCCAAGTTGGTTCATCTGGCTCTTACATGCCAGAGATGTACTTTGGCGCTAGTCCATGAAGAAATTGTACACAGGTAGAGCTGTTCTAAAGTCTGTTCTCTGAGCCACAGGATGCCAGCGATGACACATGAGCACTGGACTAAGATGGTAATTTGGTTTCCCGCTTCTAGTCGGAAATCGAGCAGCAGCATTCTGGATGTTCTGCAGTTGTCTTACAGCTGCTTTAGGAAGCCAAGTGAGCAGGCTTTTACAAAAACACCATGTTTGTTTCAATGCTCTTCTTTCAAGCTTCGAGAAAAATGGAGGTCTTGCAGTTTTATTTCCATTTTGAAAATCTCACCAAAGTAGTTTGCGTTCAGTGCCACGGAAAAGGTCCCTGCAGTTGGTCCAAAGATTAAGTTAGAACTACACTAAGATTTACTAAAGAGAGACTTCTACTGCAGACATATGCAGTTTCTCTAAACGTTACTGTACCCAGCACTCCTAGTTACTTGGAACGCTCCTGCTGATGTACAGGAGGCCGATGTGCACTTTGAAAAACCTTTGCCATGCTGGGTTTGTGCTCATACCAGCACAGGCGGAGCAAACCCTGGTCAGACTATCACACACACCAAATAGAGGGGGAAAGTACCAATTTAGCCAATGGAAAGTTAATCCCCCTGAAAAAACAAAAAAAACAATCTAATTTACAAATCCTCCATTACACACTGGATCGGATTGTAGGCCACTCCATTCCCCTTTGTCGGTTTAATTTCTTAGAAGATAATGCCTTTTCATGTATGTCCCGTGTAAATGTGCATTTACTAGCCGCTGGACTGTCTAATTATTGGAGTTTTTGTTATGTTGGCAAAAATCAAAACGCAGAAAAAGAACAGGGCATTGTCATATCTGATTAGGTAAAGTACAATAAGTGGAGTCGGTGCATTACCTCGGACGCTCTGTCGTTAGCATCTCTGGAGAGATAATCCATCAGGCCACAGGTGGGTATGCTGGTGTTCTGTGTAATCCATGTGTTGAGGTACACCACCCCCAAAACCCTCTTCATATTTTCCCTTATGAGGTGGATTTCCATAGTGGTCATCAAATCTTGCAGCTCGGCAATGCGCTCCTCGTGATTCTCCTCCACCTCCGGTTTGACTCGACTGGACCCGCCGTCCTCCTCAACAGCTTCCTCGTCCCCCCCACCCTGCTCCTCTTCCCTTTCCAGCCCCCTGGTTTCCACAGGTGGCAGTTTCCAGCTGTGACCAGCGCGAGCCTGCAGGGATTTGTGAAGTACGCGCACCAAGAACAGCTTCAAGCGGCAAAAGTACAGCGAATCCGTTTCCTGCGTTTTCCGGTCCAGCTCCTCCCGCAGCGGCACGGGGAAGGCCCTGTTTTTCAGAACGTGCCACCGGACCAGGTCCAGTAGGTCGGCCGTCTTGTACAAGTTCTGCGTCGTGGAGCGGAGCAGGAGCTCGGCGGCAGTTTCCGGCGCCTTCAGCGCCACAAAGTGAACCTGGTACGTCCTGGTCATGGGGTGAAAGTTGTCAATCATACCCTGAGTGCTGACAATGGAAACGTACGCGGCGTTGGGGCTCACTGCGATCCCGTGTATCCTTCTCCCCGCGAGCACCTCGGGCCGCAACAAGTCCTCCTGCTTGAAAACCAGAGACGCCTCCGCGAAGGTCGGTGTCAGCTTCTTAATCCAGCCGTCCGTGGAACACGTGTACACGGCAACATCGTTCTGCCCGAACGCCAAAGAGACCACGGGGAGCGAGTGGAGCCCCGCTATGTGCGAGTTGTGCACGTTCAGCCCAGCCGGCGAGATGACCAGCAAACACCAGAAGACGTAGCAGCCGCGCGAGGCCACGATGAGGCTGCAGCTGCATTTGTGGACGGGGTGGAAAAGGGGGACGCACCGGATGTTTTCCACGGGGATTTCGTCCGACTCTTTCCACAGGACGACCGGGTGTCGGAGGGTGAAATAGCCCTTCACCCCCGACAGACTGACCGGCATGATCTTGACCGGTCCCACCGCGCTGCCGACGATGAGGCCGCTCATGCGGCGGCCTGCACTCTCGTACTCCCACCACGCCAAGTCGCTGGGCCGGTCGACGCCCGATTCGATGAGGTCGAAGAAGGCCACGTCGGCCCCGTCCGCGAAAGGCAGCGAAAACTTCCACAGGACGAGGTCCCCGTTTTCCATCAGGACCGCGAGGAGGACCATCTCCACGTCCACGCACGAGTTGTCCGGCTGAACCTGTTTGGTCGCGTAAAGGTTGGACCACTCCATTCTCAGAGGCGTCTGCATGCGGAAACGCCGTTGAAACTCGTCGAAGTCCTGCAGGTTTCCCTCCGGGGGTATGTCTTTTTTGGCGTAGCCCCGCTCCTTTAGCAGCTCGCTGTATTTTTTGGTAAGATCCACCAGCATGCTCCACTCGTGTCGCTTTTGGCTGTGATGAACCGTAAGTCTGTTTTCAAGTGTCAGGCAGGTGAGCAGACAGCGTCCGCTGGCATCACAACCCAGCGGCGACCAGCTGGCGTACTTTATTCCTTTGTGGACACCTACAGATGGGTTTATCACCCTATCGGCCAGAAATTCTTGCCTCACTGTGGGGTCAGGGTGCACTGTGAACTTCTCCATAGCTTTTGCTAGCTCTGCTGATGGCCCCACCTATAAAGTAAAAAGGCACGTTTTTAAAAGCTAAAAACAAGGACTTGAAGACATGTCAACAACCCTGACTCACAGGCCTCAGTATTTCTCAAGTTGCATCATATTTTGCCACCTCAAACCTGTTAGCATTGTTAAATGTGCAGTCGAAAGATGGCAAATGCTGCATTTTTCATCCTCCAGCAGTAGAGATCTAGATCAGTGCTACATGTTGTTGTTTTCCGCACGAAACATCCCAAAATAAACCTACTGCTGTGCTTTCGTCACCTCCCCTTAGACAAATCTGGTCCATTTTGACAAAATGTTGAATTTCTTAGTCTGTCTTCCAACATTACAAATAGGCAAACCAGACCACACTCCTAAAAAAACAACTAATAAACACCATCACATTCCAACAGAGCCCCTTAACTAAGCTCTAACATATGAACTACAACTACGCCACAATTCCCGATATTTCCACCTATATCTTAAAACAGCCATGTAAACACGGCCTTTTTAACAGGGATATTTCTTTCAATGACAACATAGGCAAAAATACCTATTTATATACAGTCACAATCATTATTTCAAACCAGGGTTTATCATTCAAGCATTTCAAGTCGGCGATTCCTTTTGAAAACAACAACAAATACATATGCAATGACTCTTGATTGTAATTTCTTAGACATAAACACGGTGCATGCAAGGTACCATTCAAACAACCACGATTCAAATTGTTTAAATCTAACAACAGCATAAAATGGAAGCACATCACTCAAATCATTCTGAGTTTGACACTAATAAGTGGAGATAAACCTCATTCAGACAAATTCACAAACCACTCAGATGTTTCTGATCAAAAGAACAATACTCCATAATGTACGGAGGCCCGTGCAGTCCTGAAGTTTCTGCTTTAAAGGACATGGTTTGATAGATTAGGATTATTCCACCTGTTGGACGCTGCAGCCTGAAATAAAGGGTTGGCAGAACTGGGTTAAAAACACAGGTTTGTTGACACTCTTAAATCACTACTTGGTGACTCCAGAGACTAATGGAAGAAACAAAAAGCTTCTGAACACTTAATGGAAGCTGTCAGGTCTGTTCTAAACACGGTTAAGAGTGAAATAGGTGGGATTTGAGGTCAGTAAAAGAACTATTCTGTACTTGTTCAGCTTCTATCTGCAACAGCTACCGCTGCTTAGTCTCCTGTTAGCCGGGAGTTTCAGGAAACAAGCTTCCCGTCTTTATTTACCCGCAGTCTGGAAGTTTCTGTCGGGACGGGGATGGAGGTCCTGTGCAGCGTCAGGTCCTGTTTGTTGCTGTGGACGTCGCACACCAGCTCCATCAGCGTCAGGGAATTGGCGGTGCACACGGACAGGCGGTGGTCCTGCGACCAGGACAGCGGATGCAGCCCGCTGACCGGGGACGAGAGGGGCACGACCGGCTCACGCCAAACCGGGACGGCCCCGGTGGTGCAGAGCACCTCGTCCTCGAGTTCCGGCTCAGTCTTTATGACTACATCTCTGAGCACCGACCGTGCCGCTTCGCCCATACTGGCAGCAGCCATATTTCGCGTGAAGGGGAAGTGACGTCAGAGAGTGCGCGGAGAAAAGGGCGGAACCTTCTCCGCGGAGTAAAGTAGTCCACGCGCCAGGCGGAAATAAGACAGCAATAGAAGGTTTAGTTTAGCATTTCGAGTTTATTTTTTTTTTTTTCTATTTGTTCAATCATTGATAAGATTAGACTTTTCTAACTGAGATTTTTGTGAATAGACCATAAAAAGCTGTTCCTTTGAAAAAGAAGGGAAAATGCTGATCTGCTTAAAGAATGGGCCAGAAGATAATGAAGAAACGGGATAAATCGAAAAAAATGCTTAAAAGTATATGTTAGAATATAAGTTGTGGCCATTTGAAGGTGGAAAGACAATATTTGAAAGATTGGACCTTTTTGAAAATGTTGAAGATATAGAATGAACCATTTTCGGCACATTACTCATTCAGATACAAGCAGAAGTCAGATGATAGGATCAGTACATTTACAAACAACTGTCAGAGACATTTGAGACTAACAGGATGCTGAAGGCCTATAAGAACCCTTGACTTTCTCACTCAAACCAAATATCAAAATTATCCTGCAAGGTCACTGAAAAGATAAAGGATTGATGATAAATGTATTAAAAGTACCTGTTTCTGATTTGTCTACATTGAGCTAAATAATAAAAGAAAAACAACATCCCCTAATGATGTTTCTAACTGATGTTAATAACTGGTGCTTTACCGAGATCAGATTTAAAATGACAGGCCTGCCCAGTCTGTTTGGCACACCTGACTTTACAATTTAGAGTTCTATTCATAAGTTAAGTTGAAATTCACTTTGTCACTTGGAAAAACGGTTTTGTAATGAACCGGTCCTCATCTCAGTGTTTTAAATATATTATTTTGCAATAAAAAAAAGACCTCACAACCTGAATATACTGAATGACTGGGTTCTAACAAGCAAAAGATTTCTTGCCTTTTCCGAGGTGACAGCGCAGGTTTTATTGTTCTCAAAATGTATGTTTCAGGAGGCCTGAATCCTAATATCTAAGCATGGGTTGTCCACATAGTTCTGACCTTATCATCTCAGGATCCCTGTGATGTGCTTCAGAAAACAGTTTGACTCACATTTTTAATACAAGATGTAGGCAAAACGTTAATTGTTTTTGAATAAATTCATAGAAACGATGGGCCGGTCTAACATTGATCCACAATCTGTTTGTGACTTTTTCTTTTGTTGTCTTATTTTATTTTTCTTCCTTTTTTTTGGCCCAGGAATGTTTTTCATGAAAATATTTACTGCATTTGTGTGTAAAAAAAATAAGATTTAGCAATGTTCTGAATATTGTTCTGAAGCTTCTGGGTAAAAACCCAGAATTGATTTACACTTCCCACCATAGTATAAATGCTCCTAACAATATTTATTCAACTACTACAGAGCAGAAACACTTTTCATCAGATACACAAAGAGCTGCTAAAAAGCGTTCCTTCTCAAAATGTCATCGTGAGGTTGTCATAGAAAAAAATGTTCCTGGGAATTGTGTCTTCACCCTGACCCAGCAATATAAAATGAATGATCTCTGTGCTCTAGAACCTCCTCATTTACACTGTTAGCACTCAGTCAGATTATAAACAGTAAGACTAAAATTTGAATGATGCTCCCCTGTTTTTAATTACTGTTTATTCTTGACTTGGAAGCAGAGTCTTAGGTTCTCGAAAAGTGGTGAGAATGGGAAAAAGTGTTATGCTGTCTACATAACATAATGGAAAAAATTTTAATGTGAGCCAGCTACATAGCAGGAAGCAGTTATGGCGTTTTTTTTACTCAGATGTTGTAACTCCATATTTCGTATTCACAGTCACAAACATGATGGAATTAGTTTACTTTTCCTTATAATACAAGAGAAAATATCTTGGAAATAGTGTTAAGTTGGTTGAACTCATCTGTCCTATCTATTAAAGGGCTTGCTCTACTGCTTTGGGCCGTGCGTCGGAAGTTGCACATCGTTATTGTAATTAGATTTGATTAGCTAAAACTTTAATGATCTCCATTGGGAAATTATGTCATCAGTGTGACACATCCATTCAGAAAAGAATAGCTAGCCGTACTGTCACTCTTCAAAGACATATTCGCCACTCTGAAAGGAAAAAAACAGAAGCGCCTGATCACTGACAGGCGGAACATTAGTCATGTTATTAAATGAAATGACTAATGTCCGAGTGTGACCAGCTGTCACCAGAAGACATCATTAATTGACATTAATTAATAACAATGGAGCTGTCCTATTAGCTGCTGATGGCTCGGAGTTATATCAGCAGGCATTGTGTGAGTAGTCACCGGACCCTTGTGGACCGGTCAAAGGTCAAACTGCTTCAGTTGGATGCAGTGCTGGAGAGTCCCAGGCAGACGGTGATTTGTTACAGCTATCAGATGAAAGCTCCCCTCACAGTAGCTGCCTGACTCTCAGCAAGATGACAGCGGGATTTCAACAGGCAGAGTTATTTGTCACAAAACAAATTGTTACAAATCTGCGAGACAAATACAGAATAATGCGCCCACCATGTTTTAATCTCTCATTTTCTCTCTTTTGTTTCGATAATCGGAATGAATAAATGAAGGGGGACCATGATGTGTTTCATTCTTAATGAAGCGTGTAGTGGATGAATATTTTACACACCTGCTGTGTGTCTTTGGTGGATTTTGACTTGGGACTCAATCCCAGCTCGGTAAGTATGAATGTTGGATTAAACATTCATCAAATGCTGTCACAAAACTTTACCCTCTCCTGTCAGCCGCACACACAGATGGAAACACTCCTCAATGGAGGCCAAAGAAGCCCAGCACTGATTTGGACCTCAGCTCTCATTGTGTGATAGTGGTATTATTTAGGCCACACCGGAGTCATGTCAGAAGGTGGATAGGTTATGTACTGTGGGTTTATGGATATGGACGGGGTCAGCTCAGGTCAATCCTCTGCATCTCTAAAATCCACCTGCTGTCTTGTTATTGCCTGCAGGTTCCCTCCTCAGCCTTTCAACCCTCAGCGGACCACATCCTCCGCTGTTTACTGGCTCAGAGTGTCTGTGGAGCCGCTTACGCGAATCTTGCCAGAAAGCCCGCAGGGACATTTTGATGCATGGTTCGTCTTACATGTTTTAATCATTCAGTCTTCCAGACACCTCCCAGGAGGTGACTGCTGCAGCACATTACGCCGTACACACAATTAGTGATATAATCATGATGATGATAATGAAATGTATTTAGAGCATATCAGCGTGGTTCGTTTTGTTTGCAGAGACGTTAGCAGAGCTGCAGCCTCGGAAAGAGCTCCACTGCTCGGACTCCCGGTGTTTACCCTCCGGAGACTGGTATTGGTTGGAAGGTCGACACGTCAGAGATTAGCAGTCGTAGCAGTCAACCCGGCGCTCCTTCTGCACTGTCAGCTACAGAAGCCTCACCTGACAGGTGCTGCTCTCAATCAGTGCAACTCCGCTGCCCCCAGAGCAGTCCTCAGAGTTGGAGGGGATGAGGAAATCTCCCTTTCCCCCCCTCATGCATTCTGACAGCCTTTAGCAGATAACACTCTAAGATGTGGTGGTCCTCATATGTCAGAAAGGCAAGAGTAAATCCCCCCTCTCAATAAAACCATTGATATCGCATCAGTAACATCAGTGAGAAACACAGAGGTGGCCTTTTACTTAGCTCCCCTCAGGGATGTTCAATCTTGTGTAAAAGGTCAAGGTGATAGGATGCCACGATCAGAGGGAGTGTTTCAGTGCAGAAATAATGATACATGCTGTGAACTGTTTTTACAGACTGCAGCCCGGAATAAAACCAGTGATCATTGGTCAAACATAACACTAAAGGGCTAAGCATGTCTTTTTTTTTAATAAAAATACACTTTAGCTTAAAAAATGCCCTGTTTCATTGTGATTTATTTTGACAACACATTATGCACGTACGCCCATGTAGTTATTATTCAGGGAAAATTATTTCTTCCAAAGTGTAAACGTAAGGGTCTGTTTTAATCAGTGGCATGAATATTAATTAAACAAGAGTTTAAGTTTTAGAAAGATAGTTTTATTCTTTTGAAGATCCAAAATTTGAAAAACTGTCAGTTGTGAACAGAAACACTTACTTCTAACACAATCATTTGTTTCTTCTTGCCAGAAGTCCCTAAAGTAGCCGCTTCAGACAGAGATTACTGCGAAAAAATTCAATATATCTTCTTTGCTCCGTGGAGATTGTTAACTTCAGTATAGCAAACTACAACTACCATCAAAGTAAGTGGGGAAAATTATAGGTCTGGTGAACTGACCCTCCATTTTTAATCGTGCATGTAACTGCTCCAGGCCTATATTAATAGTTAAACTGAGCTGTTTCAAGTTAACAGTTTTAGGTCACATTCTGCTGTGGGTTAGCCGTTGCATAAAGCCATGCATTCTTTCACTAACCCTAATTATAAGACGGAAGCTATTTTTTCACAAAGTGTTGGTGGGGAGTTGTAGGATCCAAAGCAGGGCCGAATAAAATGGGGAACATAAGTGGCTTCAAAGTGATAGCTATTATAAAGAAATCTTTAACATCTTTAGCAAAGCAGAGCCAGAAATCTAAACTGAAACTAGACAAAGACCAAAATAAAGACAGAAGAACCACTGAGAAACCTAAATGACGAAAAACGGAAGAAAAGATGAGGACGAGGGGATTATGGTGAGGATCATACATAGAACAAGAACACAATGACATACAGGCAGTTGACTCAGGGAAATCTCAAATGTGAACTGTAACACAGGACGTGAATAAATGAAGAACGTGAAGATTAGAATCAAACCGAGGACAAAACAGGAAACAGAACACGTAAGGATAACAACAACTAGAATAAAGATGAAAAAGAGAGAAAATCAGAAAGCTAACTAAAACAATCAAAGAACATATGAACAAAAACTAGGATACATAAGATAACCCGAATGACACTGGAAGTAAAACAGACTGGGAACAAAGAAGCTCAAGACAGAATACTAAAACAAACAAAAGCACAAGAAAATCTCAAACATGAAACAAAAGCCAAAAACAAAATCTAAAACTCAACAAAACCCCAACTCCTGACTCAATTTACAGGACCATGAAAAGTTTAAAACTCAAAAGTTACCCAAGTCCAACACCTGCACCTTTAATCATGAATGATCCCTAAACCACAGTAAAGTTTAACAATGAATGAATCAGTTTAAAATATTTTACTTTATTCGTGAACACTTACATAGTTATTGTCAGTGTTACATCACTATATATGTTTTTTCCCCCGTGCAAATGGTGATGCTTTCTTCAACATGATACTTTGTTGTGTATCTGTGAAGATTCTCAATCATCCAGGTCATGATCAAGCTTGGGAAGTTCAGTTAGGCAACTGGATGTGAAGTTTTGTTGTGAATTCAGTTCAATTCCATAAAGAATGACCAAATTAAGAAAGGTTCGTGATGGGATATCCCCTAGAATAGTAGAGCTATAGCAACACAACTATGGGATATTTCAGGGTTACCTGAACCAACCTTAATAATGGACTTCATCATTAAGGTGTAATCTCGAATGTAGAGGGGGTTTATTCTTCTTGAACCCAGAAACTGGTTCCACAGCGAGGAGCCTAATAGCTGAGGGCTCTGCTTCTCATTCTACTTTTAGTAACTCATGCCAATATATATATATGTATTTATACAATAATAAAACATACAGATGTATGTATACATATGTGAGTTGTGTTTGTCTGTGTATCGGAGATATCAAGGATGTCATTAATAGGATATTTTGTAGGGAGCAGAATTGTATATTCTTTTCTAAATTTAATAGTTGTCAGCATTTTGGATCAACTGGATGCTTTTGAAGAATATTTTTGGGACGGCTCAATGATGAAAAATTACAGTAGTCCAGAAGCATATTCTGGTTATTCTACATCACTCTAACACAGTATGGTCCTTTGAAATGTGATTTAACGATTAAAGACAGTATAAGGGTCAGTATAAAGAGTCAGTATAAGGGTTCCACTAACTCCAAGGTTCTTCACTGCAATACTAAAAGCAAAAAAAGAAGAAAAAAAATGCAATCCATAGTAAATACAATCCATAGTAAACACATATTACTATTATTATTCCTGAAGCGCATGCTTCTCTTGAAGCTTCAAATTGATTCACAGACAGTGTAATGATTCATAACAATGTCAGTTTTGTGAGATGATATATTACCTAAATGAAGTATGTATAAAATGAAAAGTTAGCCTAACCACAGAACCCTGTTGAACCCTGGTATGCAAGGAAACTTCTGCATTTACATGAAAATAGATGGAATTTGTCAAATAAATATGACTTAAACTAATTAAATAATAGCCATTTAACATGTTCAGTTTTCTGTCATGAATGTTAATATCAGTGGTGTCAAATGTATAACTTAGATCCAACAAAAGAAGCACAGACATAGAACTACCATCAAAGACGAAGCAGAAATCAGTAAGTCTGAATAATGAGTTCCAAATATATTAAAACTGCAGAACTTGATGATACATTGGGGAAGTGGGAAGGATTCCACAAATTTTGCTTCTGATTTAAACAATTAAATCAGATAGTGGTGAAGCAAGTCAATACAATTCACTTAAGTTAACAGAATACATGGCTCACCTGACCTAGACCAAGCACTGAAAATTAACTTGGGATTGTTCTTACTCTCTTCTATCAATAGTAAGAACTACATTAATTGTCAAAACCACTTATTCCCAGTAAGGTTGTCGGGATGGAGCTTATACTTGCTGACATTGGGCGAGAGGCAGGTTGCACCCTGGACTAGTAGTAAGAATTGTCCACGCTAAAAGAGATTACTTTGAGTCTATCAAGAATGCTATTTTCTTTCTAACTTTCTTGCAGTCTGCTTTAAAGCAATATGTGAATTACCCCAAAAGCTAGCCTCTGTTGACCGTTCATCTCCTTTTTCAAAGGGGCAATCTGGTCAAAGTGAGAGGCTGAATTTTAAATGCTGTCCACAAGGCAATCAAGGTGTGAATTCCGTTAAAGTGAATCGTGTTTAATGGGTCTTCTATCTTTACAGTACAAATTTCCCCCAACTAGGGAGTAAATTATACTTTTAGTTTAGCTATATATAAAAAAAAAAATCCTGCCACTAGTTAGATGGTGTGTTTGTCCTGGCCCTAATCTATAAGTTATCTTGGGAAATACAATAACTGAAAGCATGGAGCTCGGGAGAAAATCCAGCTTTCTATTTATTCCAAGCGATAATGGCTGAATTATTCATCCTATGTGATGATTAATTAAAAGAGGCCCCGGGTCCTGTGGCAGGTACAGGCTGCTGAGGCACACACTGACATTCCCATGTGATGTGCTGTATGTCTCTGCCTACGTCCGCCCTTCTCTTGCTTTCCTCAGTACGTCTTTAGGGAAGGTGCCCTCACACATGTTACATGCCTTCACACACAACTTTTGAACCCTACTCATGAAAACATGAGGTGTAAGACTAGTGCCTTGTAATGTGTGTAAGCACACTCGGGGTCAGGGCACTAATTCCACTGTTGCTCTATGTTCCACTGTAACTTGTGTAATAGCATAAATTTCCACCTGAAATGTTGCAGTTTTGACAATGACTAAACTGCTTTGGTGTGCTCTACATTAACATTTTTTGTTTGTAAGTGCAGGCAAAAATAAAGATCAAAATCATAGCTATGTAAAGGTTGTAGTTTTTGTGATGGTTTCAACAGTGTGTCTTTTTCATTGATTTTAGAGACTTTTTCAGAAAATATCTGTTTCCCCTTACTGGCTGCAACCAGCAGCTGGCTGCTGCCAGAATCAGGTGAGCAGCGGCTGTTGCGTCCTCTGACCCAGTGTGGGCAGCTGGCAGTAGGAGGACATGCCCTGTAGCAGTGCCAGGGGAAGGCCAGGAGGGCTGGGGTCCAGGCCTGCTCCAGCCTCTGCTCGGGCCCCGCTAATGGAGCGGGGCTGCGCTGTCCATATGGCACAGGGTACTCTGGCGGCTGGCACGTATAGACACCAGGCAGTCTCCCGTTAGATATTAAACAGGACAGATCCAGACCTGTGCGATGAACCCACATTATAGATGTGCTTGCTGATGGGGATGGAGTCACATCAGCACCAGAGGATTCTGTCACCAACGTTTTTTGCCGTTGTGTCAAATCATTTGAGGTAAAAGGGTAGCACAGTGCTAATTGCTTTTGTTCATTACCAGATTTTGTAAAAATGTAATGTAATGACTTGTAAAAAACTAAACAAGAGATGTCAGGAATGCTACCCTCCCTTTACATTGGCCGGGTCAGGATCCCTTTTCCACGCTATAGGTTATACTGAAATTCAAGAAAGTGAAAAAAACGACTCCAGAATGACTCACTAACATTATGAATTGTTTTTAAAAGCTTAGAAAAAAAAACATTCAGATGAGGTGCAGCCAAAGCTTTGGTGTTGTTGATCTGTGGTGTAACGTAAAATGCAGGGGGAGAGTTTGGGGTAAGTACCAGCAAGACAATGAGGTGAGGATTGGTGCATGCCTAAAACACTGGAAACTGTACAACATATAGTAATGTTGACTATAGTCACCACACAAATATAGAAGCTTTATCTGACAGACTGATCCTTTTTTTCTTACCTTTAATAAATGGTAAAGAAAAAGACAATGGACTGACGTTCGGCACCCGAAAAACTAATGGTGAAAGTAATTTCCTGCGTAACAGGCCTTGACAGCAGATATCTATACTTTATAAGGTAAAATAGACATGTCATGGGTATAAGCAGTAATCAAAATCTGTCAAAAGTATCATATATTTCTGGAATACTCACGTCTGTACTAACTTGTGATCTGTGTTTTTATGTTCAGACTTTTTCTGGAGAGGCTTTGCTTTCATTTTCTGAAGAGCGGGTCAACAGAAAAGTCAAGACAAATAGAAACTTTGAGAACGTCCTCCGGATGGAGGTCAAGGAAAAACGGGGTTTGCCAGGACGTATGCTGTGCTATGTGTGTGTACAGAAGCTGGCCCAATAGGGCTGTGTGTAGGCGATGAGGTGGGCCGGGGGATCGCGGCGTACAAGCTCACCAGACCTCTCTGGCACCGGACCCACCTGCCTCTGCTCTGAGCTACGTGGGACCAGCAGAAACACAACCTCATGGGAAGCGAACTGGACTTAGTAGACTGCAGCATTAACAAACATCTGACCGAATGCACCATCTCCTGTGATAACGCGTGCACTCCTCACTAGTTGTACCACACAGACTGATGCAAACGGAACTAAAATTACCTCTTCGGGATGACACTAGCAATTTGTACTGCAGACCCAAAAAAAGAATTGGTGAGGGTAATTAGAGTCAGCGAAAACTACAGTTTGATGTTGCCCTGCCCTGGTTTCTCAGCTAATACGCTATTAGAAAGTGAGGCCAGACTTTTAAAACAGGTCACTCCTTCTAACCCTCCCTCCCATCTCCATATTCTTCCTCCTTTCTCTCATCCTCCACCACTTCTTCATGTCCCTCCTCCTCCCACCACCACCCACCTCTCTGGATCTGGAACAAAAGCCACCTCCCTTTCCCCCCCCCCCCCCCCCCCCCTCGTCTCCTGCTTTTCTGTTTTATTGGTGACAGCTGCCGGCAAACAGGCTCGCGGAGCGAGAGAAATGATGTGTCAGTGGAAGGTCCTTTAGCCCGCGCCGCTAATCTGTCACACGCCGTTTGTTGTTTACCGTTTCTTCCCGCTCGCCGACCGGCCGGCAGCGTCCACCGGCACAGTAATGGCGACAGATGCTGACCCGCAGAAGTGTGAATCTTGCCTATTTCTCCCTGCTGTCAACCTGTAAATTACGGCTATCTGGAGTAATTAGACCCGATAAAACCCTTCCAAATTCCCCCCCTCCCGCTTACTTAATACACACACGCACATACACACACTGCTCTGGCCTGTCAGTGACCTGAGCGTGTGTCATTTGGAGAGAAACCTGAAGTGAACAAACTTCAATATATCAAGCTGTACAGTTTTTGCTTTCGAGACGAAATTAGGACTTAATAAACTTCTAATAGGGCTGTGTACCTTACATCGTCCGAGCTCTTTTCTATATCTTTTTTAGGTCAACGCCTCGCATCTCTCCCTGAAACACCCCATGACTTTGAGGACTCGGAGACTGACGTTGGCAGCGGCACTGAGCTTACGGAGGCGAGTGCATCCACAGTGAACAATCTTGGACGAATCTGCAGACCATTGCCGTTCGTCCTCTACTTATCCTCACCAAGGTTTTGCAGGTGACAGCAGGGTTCTGGGCACTACCAGACAAGTCAGCGTCGAGGCCACCTCTTCTTGCCCTGGCATCCGTGTTCGGCCCGCAACCACCACGGCGGCCACCACTGCCAAGCATGCTCTTAAAAGCAAGGGCCTCTGCCCCTTTCGGTATCTCGCGCGATACGAAAGGTCACACAGCCAAATCTTGTCATCCTCTCCCTCATTCTCTGCACTCCTCTTCCACCTCCTTCTCCAACCCCTCAGTGCCCACTTCCTGCCCGTCGGAGCCAATCACTTTCCAACCCTCGCCTCCTTTTTTTGCCGCCAGTGCCGAGCGGCAATCTGTCACCAGGGCACTGGGAGATGCCACCCTGCCGTCCGCCTTCCGCACACCGCGGTAATGGCTTCTGGCAGCCCGAGAAAGATAAGTAACCGGCAAAAGGGCAGGGGGAGTGGGCAAAAAAAAGGGAGGCAGGGAGGACTGATGGCCAGAGAGCAGAGGACCCTCTCTCACGTCCACGCTGGCCCCCCGATCTCGCCGCCCGCTCGACCCTCCTCCCCCCTTTTGCCTCACCCCGCTTTGGCCCAGTCGCTTTGCACGATACTTCAGTGAATAAATGAGTCGTTTTAATCCGACTGACAAGCTGGCATTGCCCAGCCATGCCCTCCATCTGTACTGGTCGGCCAGCGCAGCAGCAGGCCCCAGGCAGCCCGATGTGCCAATCCAACACGCAGCTTATCCTGGCTGTAGCTTCAGGGACAGAAGGGTTAGAGCTGTATGCGGCAGCTACCTTCTCCACCAAAAGAGCTATTTATATAAGAAAGAGATTAGCTCGTGGAGGCTTTGAAGCACGGAAAGAAATGTTGATTCGCTCCCCATCTTGGACTCATGCTTAAATTTGTGTAGTTCTCAGAAATGGAAACCACAATTTGTGCATTACTTATCCGCAATGGGGGAAAAAAATCACATTTGGCTGTCTAAAATCACACCGTAGTTCTCTTTTTTTGCGGGCGGCCAGGAGCTCAAACAAACGAATCCTCTGCACTTGTCCTTTCAGCAAATACAAAACCGAATTCAAGAGCAGCCTGCGTCCCGACCACAGAGGGGTTTCATTTTGCTGTGTCAGTCTTGGCATAATGCAAGGGTAAATGCACTATCACTCAGTCAGTCCGCCTCTCTGACCAAAAACCCAGAGGGAGAGAAAAAACACTTGGCCGCAGGAGGTGCTAAACCCTCTGCTCCATTTCCTCTCTCCACAAGCTCCTCTGCACTCCCTCACTTGGCCATGTGTCACCTCCAAGTCGTTTGGGAAGGGACCTGGTAACATTTGAGAGCCCAATTAAGCGCAGGGACTCAGCCCTCACCCCCCTCCGGGTTCCGTTCAGGCACGTCACTGACGAACCACGCACACACTCCCTCACACACACACACCCCTCCCACGCTCTGATTCCTTTTCATGCTTACTTCCCCCGTCTGTTCGGCCTCTTTTTTCACACAAACACCCTCCTCTCTGGTTAAAGATCCCCTGCAGATCTGATTGCAGCTTATCTTTGGAACAGGAGGTTATGACTGTTTGATCCATGGCAGCCGGACCCATTGCCAGCTATACTCCGGGGCCTGGATGCTGTTTATTAACTGGAAGGGTCCTCCTACTGCGGCTCTGAGCTTCCAAAGGCCCAGTGTTTTGCTGCTGTTGGTGAAAGATTAAGCACGGTTTTCTTAAATTAGCCTGGAAAACATCAAGCGCGAAGATAAAAGGAGATGTTCTTTATCCACAAGGTCAACAAGATGCTCATTATCACCCGGATTGAATAATTACCGAGCTTAAGAAGCTGGGGAAAAAAATATAACAACTCAGTTAGTACAGTCAGGTCTTTTTGAAGTGCTAAAGGACTGCTTATTCCCTTAACTGGAGTGAAAGAGCGTTGCTGGATAATTTAGGTTGCAGTCTCAGTGACAGCTGGGCAGCATTGAAAGCCAACCAAATGGACATAAATCATTGCCTTTTTTCATTAAGTAGGTTAATATCTCAGAATGGTGTTTAATGTTTTATTCAGAGCTGAGACAGAGACTGTGTAAAGGGACGGCAAGTGTTTTTGAACGCAGATGGGAGGTGGAGGGCTGGGCAGAGTTTGGCATCTCCCCACGGCTGCCTCTGAGCACCGGCCCTGTTAAAGAGTGTAGGAATGATCCTCGCCCCTTGCGAGGCCTCTCCATATTAAACAAGTGCTTTATAAGCGTGCCATCATAACTATTCATCACAAATAAATACTTAAACACTCGGAGTTTAGCACCCCGCTGCTTTAGACTTATCCGCTTTTTGTCACCTGGTTGTGTTCTCTTTTTTTTTGGCTTCTCCTCCCCCTTTCTGCCTTTGTGTGTCTGTTGTGCTGAGATCTTCCCGTGCCCTTCAACTCAGAAGTGTGCTCGGGGGGAGCTAGTGGCAAATGCCCATATGCCAAGCCGTGCTGTTGGTGTCCCACATACACTGCCCTCACCTGAGGCCTTGCCCCGGCAGGACAGCGAAGCCACAGGCTGTATTGTGCTCTGTGCACCTCCCCGGATAATACCGGTTTTCAACACTTTTTCTCCTTCACCCTTTTTTCCCCCCTGTTTTTTTTCCTTTTTTTCACAAAACCTAACAGCCACCCCCAAGTTCAAACGTGCACTTGCTCTGCCCCTGACATGGGGGTGGGGTGGAAGTGCAAAAGTCCACTGCAGCCCGTCCTCTATGGTGGGTTTTTGGAAGGTGATCCGATGCTTTTGCCGTTGCCACGGCGCTTGGTGGGCATGCTGGCGCCGGTGCAACGCGGCATGCGCTGGCGCGGAGGCTGAGGGGCTGGACGGGGTTCGCTCGGAGGCTGATGAATTGCAGGAGAGATGCGGGGCGGCAGCCGGCGAGGCTCCTCCGGCAAGCGGCCGTCACGCGCCATCACCGCCTGCTCGTGTGATGGGGGAAATCAGAGAGACAGTGCTGACAACTTAATTTAACACCAGATCTGGAGGAAGCCAGAGTGCCACTGTGCTCTGGATAATTGATAACTCTGCCACCCTACCACACCTCGCCTCACCTCGTGCTCATCACACCTCTGCTCATCATTGACCCAAATCAGCGGCGGGCAGATTTCTACACAGCTTTGAAGGTTTCCAGGTTATTTTGCACGACTACCATTAGCTGAACACATCTATAGGGTGTTAAATATTAATTTTGTCCACTGGAAAAAGGAAAATGTATTTTCAATATCCCGAATTCTCCTTTTTGCTAATCCTGTTAGCGACATCCGCATCCATGCATAAATGCCAAGTTAAAACCCGGGCTAAGAGAAAGTCAATTTTTGACTTTGACTTGTTGATCAAAGAAAATCTTGCTTGATAGTTTTCCACATTCTGTGCCAGAGATGGCAGTCCTGGAAAAAGTTCTGAGACTCAATACCCAGCTCCAACATCAGGCTTTTGGTGCCTTATGTTTAACACCCCCCCCCCCCCCTAAAAACTGTATGCAGTCAAAGCTGAGATCGGCTGCGATGCTGAAATTTTTCTGCTTGTGCTGTGGCGCTGCAGGGGGAATGCGCTTCCTGGATCTTCTTCACAGGCTGCTGAGCAGGAGCCCGGTTGACTGGTAATGCCTATTAATTACTAATACAAACTGCTAATTAGCAGACCAAACACTGGCATCTGTACAATCTGTTTCCCTGCAGCGATGATATTGAGCCCTAACACAAAGAGGCAGCAAACCTCGGCTACCTGCACTCATCAGAATGAAAAGGAAGCCACAGTTTAGTGCTGTTGATGCCAGGAAACAGGAAAGGTCAGAGAACGGAAAGAGTTCATAACAATAAGAGGGTATGCGGCCTGTTGTAAGAGCAGGAGAGTTCAGGGATGGGAATTGTTTGTATATTTATACAAAGTGATTCAGTATTTCCACAAATCTGAATCATTTGCTCAACTATAATAGGCCTACAGAAAGATGATGCTAAAATTTATTTTCTTTGATAGCGTAATGTAATTAATTCATGAGAGGTTCATGCCAAGGATATTTCATTTTTATTTTATAAAGTCCCCACAAAACAGCAGGTGTTTTCCATAATATCCAACCCAGTTAAAGTCTGCTAGACAACATATCTCATAATTTCCTCCTGTTCTAATCTTTCTTTTTTCGCATCTTTTTATGTATGTACAGCAAAAGTCCCCCACAAAACTGCTTATTCACAAATATTTCATATTCTTTTGTTGGAAAATTCAGAAATTTTGAATGAAAAAACAAGCTTGTCTCTTTGTCTTTGATTGTATGAACACATTATCGTCTGACATAACCATCTTCAGACGTTACAGTAAACATCATTCTGAATAACTATAGTGTGTTGATCAAAGCTTGCTGGTGATGGCAAATGTTGTTTCCTTTTTTGTTTTGTTTGACATACAGCTCAAACTAAATTAAAGTAAATTGAATCAATTCATAATTGAGAAATATACGTAACTCTTTAGCTTTGTCCTCAAAGTTGCTGGGGGTTATGAGTGAGCACTAGTTGGTTTATAACATTTATGTTTTCTGTTAAATAGAATCAGAGACGAACAAGTCAGCTCTTTTTTCCATTCCAAATTCAAATGAAGCATTTTAAAGAAAATTGACAATCTCCATCTCTGCTAAAATAACTTTTTTGTCATTGATGGGCTGCATACTTTATAATCAAATAGAATCCATTTTAGAAAACTTAACTTCAACTAATTTGAAATCATTGGAACGTCTAGCAACATTGAAAGTGGTTTATTCTTCCAACATGTTTTCTTCAGTAAAAAATGTTCTACCTTTTGCCGTTTGATAGTGTGAGATGCCGTCAAAAAACAAAATAGTATGATGCTCTTCTTTTTGAAATTTTACAGAACAAATTTGAATCATGCCACGATGGAAAAGTAAATTTCTCCTAATTCTTTGTGGGTTGAATTCGTAAGTTATCACTCTTGGCCAGCCAAACCCCTCCCCCAGACCCCACCCAGCTCTTCCCAGCCAAGTCAAGACGCCACTCCACCCTACCCGAGCTCCTCGCGCACACAAAATAAATGAGTAATCGGCCACAAAGTGTCAGCCAGCCTTAATCCCCTTTTAATTTCCTTGTGGGGCCTGCGCCAGGGCTCTGGCTGCACAGCGAAGCTGGCCGCTGATGGCAGGACGGCCGCAGTGACAGGCAGGCAAGCGCAGGCGTGAGGGTCTTTACTGGGATCCAAGCTAAGAAAATACAATAACCACACACTGCCACCACTGTTTGCCTTACACTTGAGCAGGATTTAGGTTCCCTCAGCACTCTGTCAAAAGTATGTGTGCTCACGTGCCCACGCACACAAACACACACCCACACAACAGCCATACAACCAGCCTGCACCGAGGACATATGCATGCTCTTTTTTCTCTCCATTCCCTGCATGAGTGTGCGCACACAAAAGCGCGCACCTACATGCATATATTAAGCGTGTGTTTGAGCACTCAAGCACACCCCTGGTAATACTACGCTAGATGAGGCTATTTATATCTTAATTTATACAGGTTGGTCTCAGTGTAAGGGGTCGCTACCACATTGCTGCCCAATCCCCGGCCTTCCCGCAATGCCAAGAGCGTTATCTCCTTTTTGAACAGCAATTTATTTTTGCTTCCCTCTTCACCGGTATTCAAAAGTAAAGGTCCGTCATTAAAATGTATTCTTTCTCAGTGCGCCGGCGACAGAAAAGGGCAGCCGGAGAACAGCATTCACTCCCCGTTCACGTAATGAAAGGCATAATGGAAGAGCTAGACGCAGGCTGAGGAGATAGCGCACATCCTCGTAACACATACCCCTGAGGTGGGTTCAGCGGAACAAAATGGTGAAGGTTAACACTATTCTGGCAGATGAGGGATTTTTTTTTCATGACATTTACGCATAGGAGATTTTTTTTTTTTTCTCAGAGAGCACACTCATAATATTCACAGTATATGAACAGGGGCGTATGTATTAAGTGTACTAAATATCAGAAGTGCTTCTGTGGAAGTACACCTGCCAGTGTTCACATGAGGCTCTTTATGTTTTAATGCTGCAAAGTGACGCATTCATGCCAAACATAGTGAAGAGGTGCATCTGGAAAGTAGTCAACGGAATGGATTCCAAGTTGGTTTTTAGACAGACTTTCTAATGTTTCTTCTATAAGAGAAAGAGTTCTACCTATTAAAATGTCATTGAAGTTTTTTTAACTGTCATGTTTGTGGTAGCTAGAATCCCAAACGAAGTATTTCAAAACTCTGGTGAAATTCCTGTAGGCCTATACCCAAATGGGCCCCTAAATGTTAATAGCTACATTGGTCTGTGGCTCTGTCCTTGTCCTTCTAGCTTTGCAGCTTAAATGAATGAACTTCAAATGTTCTATTTTTTTAATGGAGTTTTGTGGAACCCTTACAGCTCGAATCTCCTGTTTCCTTTTTCAGCAGACTGTGCTCAAAGCGCTCGCTTTGGAAAAGCAGGGAGGAAGCTATGAGCTAAGCTAATGGTGTATTTGGCATCTACTCAAACCAAATCAAACCTAAAGACCATACGGCCACGTATCCAGTGCCAACTCTCACACATCAAAATGACTTTCGCAGTACCTTCCCCACTACAGTGTATGTGCACACAAATTTTTAGCATACAAAGTGGTATAAGACGCTAAATCCAAGAGACTGATATTTCAAGGCTTACTTTTCTACCTTCTACTTTCAGTTTTTCTCCTCTAATGCACCTACACCCGGTTGGGCTGAGGGTTAGATGTCAATAGTACATCATTAGGGTTAAAATAATGTACATAGGCAGCTCTTTAAGTTTGAAAAACTTCATAGTGTGAATTTGAAATTAACTCTGCCTGACAGAAAACAACAGCCTGAGGACACTCTGGCCTGTCACAATTTGCAGCCATGGATTGTGACAGCATTAGATTTGTGGACCAGTGTACCCGTTACATGTTTTTCTGGTGAGACAGGCCTAACAAAGCTGACCTGCTGGAGTGGTTAAGGTTAAATTCTCAAACAGGGTCAATGTCGAATGCTCGCACGCCAATTCCACCAAAAAGTCATCGACAGCACGATTTTACGGTGGCATTTGAGAAGCGTCCTGGACTTATAGGATGCTTCTTTCACTTTCAGAGAAGAAAATGCAATGTAATGCAGTATTTTGCTGTTTGAGAAAAACAGTGTCGGAAGATTTAACCCGGGATTTAACACAATTTTCTGATTTACCAGTAAGCTAATTGACACCATTTTTAGCTGCAGCACGTTGGCATATTATTGTCTGAAATCTTTTGGTATCAGTATTTGAATCCCTCTGTAAAACAAAGCTGCCAATTATTCAGAAAATGTCGCTTCTGATTTTCTGTTTGTGTGATCAAAGCCAGAACATCTTAACTTATGAACCATTGTTGGGCAAAATGAGCATTTTTGAAAATATCACCTCAGACTTTTTTTTTCTTAAAAAAAAAGAAGAAAATATAATTTAAGACAATCACTTAGTGAGTTAAGTAAACAAACAACAGAAAAATCAACAGATTAAGCAGCTCTAAATGCGGCCCCATAGGATATTCTATGTTTTGTTTATGACATTTGTTTTTTTAATCAATATTTCATTATATCAAAAGGCAAAAAAAGACTTTTTTTTACTATTTATATGTCAAATTTCATTTCAATTTCTCCTCTCTCCTCTTCTATGATTTACAATGTTCTATCTGCTGTGTTTGATTATGAATAAAGGCATGTAAGTGTAAAAGAGAATATTCAGATTGTGTCTGCTCTCTGTCTGTGAGGGTTTTTCTAAGCACCACTTTTCACAGCATAGGTCTTTATGGCAACATAAGGGGTTAGCCTAGATTTTCAGTCCAGTCTCATTTAAGGCTAATTCCTGTGTGGGTCTGGATGTTTGATCCCATTGCCCATCTGAAGTAATTAAAGGGTTATTAGTAAACAGATATTCACGCTCGCTCACTCTTGCCAACTGCTTCATGCCATCTGCCGCCCGGCACACGTGCTTTGACATTGGAAATATGCTTCTGAACCGACACTGGCGTTTCAACGCATAGGGAATGAGGCAAGCTTTCATCACGTCTAAATACAGTCAAACAGTGTCATCTTTTTTTGTGTGTGTGTGTGTGCATGCTTGTCAGAGAGCGTGGCGGTGGATAAAAACTAAAGGAAATACAGGAAATTGTAAAGCTCATTTTGCTAATTTTAAACCCTCTTGTTAATTTCAGTCCCTTCTAACTGGTTTCACTTTCGACGGCGTCCGACCACCGTTCTCACATTTAATTTCTGCAGCCCCCTCTTCCTCCTCTTCTTAGTCTCTCCCTCTCTCCTCCTCCGGCACAAGCTCTGCCCTCCTGTCTGTTTTTATCCTCTTTTTATTTTCAGTAATATAGAAGGGATTAACCCTGCTGGCCCCTTGGTGGTTACTGTTTCATTTTATTCTTATTAAAATCTTAAGAACCTGCTTTATTATTCTTGTTTGATACTACCTCAATAATCCTCTGCCTGCCTGCTTGTGTGTGTGCGTGTGTGTGTGTGTGTGCCGCTGTTGGTGCATGCGTGTGTGTGGCATGCAGCCACAGATCCATAGGTGTGCTCTGTGATGGATGTGTGTGCTCATGTTTGGACTGGCAGGAAGTCTAGGACTCTTAGGTAGTCATTTTAATCATGCATGCGCAACATATAGATGCACAAAGACAGTTGCACCCGGGCACCCAAATCCAACGATTTTTCTTTTTCTTTTTCACATTAAAGGCCTTTCATATAAGAAGAGAAACACTTTAGAGAAAGACACATTGTACAATATCAGCTCATTGTGTCTCGTGTTTTCTGTAATTTGCCTCTTTCTGACAGATGCTTTTTTTTTCCCTGTACGTGTTGGGATGGCTATTACCTCTGATGGGTCCCCAGTGTTTGCTGTGATCTTTCTTACAGCGAGCCGCATTGATTTTGTGAAACCTCTGATAAATCTCAGACAGCAGCTAGACAGGAGTGTTGTCACAAGCAAAGCTTCCAAGGATCACACAATGATTTCTCCCGCAGTTTCGCTGACCCTGGGAGCTTTATTTAGAGAAGCAGAGCAGAGTTGGTACTGCAAGGGGGTTGCCTGTTAATGTTCCTTTGGATCTATAGCTAAATATGTTAAATTCAACTTCCACAAAGCAGCTTAAAAGGTGGATGCAGTATTGATTGATTTAATTTGAATTTTCACTCATTTCTTTCTTTACTCAATTTTATTTATTTTTTGCACCAGCTACATGAATGAGAATCATTCTGTGGCTCTGGGTGTTTTTAAGGTTGCTATATTTGAGCAGGCAAATGGTGGAAAGGATGATTTCAGCTGAGCTAATGTAATATTAACCTATCATTTAGTATGCTTTTGGAGAGCATCTGTCCAAGTCCAGCTGTAAGCTTCTCAGCCTGGAAACTGATCATCTCTTCATTAAAAGCATGATACTGTTCAAGCGTCTCCGCCGGCAGCCGTGAGCGCAGTGGATTACACTATCGACTTAGCGAAAGGTCAACATTATTTGATTTTCTCAAAGGTTACTATTTATACCTATTTATCGACTGCAATTTCTCCCGTAACATATTTGAGCGAGCGCTCAGAATCTGTGCCTGTATTTCATTTTTCTTTTCTTTGTCCCCTTGTTTGAGACTTGCCTGCAGAAGAGCGTGCATTCTAATTTCTCATTTAGGATGCATTAAATTCAGATGAGAGGAGGCTTGTTGGGGACAAAGCTGATCATGCTGTGCAAGATGAGTCAGGAATTGAACCAAAGTGTTTCATTAAGAGGTGCTGTCTGGCTGCTAAGGCAATGTGGAGGGGGGGTGAAAAGCCCCCTCCTTATGCTCTCCTGCCTCGCTTCCTTCTTTTCTACCTTTTCCTCTCTGCATCTCACCGGTTTTGACTCACACCCTTTACAGGTGCATTTGCTTTGTCTTCTCAGCCACTCATCTGCCAAAAACCACCCCAGTCGTTGTTTCACTTCCTTCTCTTCTCTTCCCTCCCCTTTCCTTACTTCTTTTTTTACTGCTTCGTTGAGAGCACCCCCTCCTCGCAAACAGAGACAGAACCAAATCCCCCCCCCCCCCCTTGCCTGTGCATCGGGGTCGTACCGTCAAAATGACACTTTTTTATTACAGTTCATAAACAGCAGCTCCCCCAGAGGCCCGCTGGAAATTTCACATAAACTTTGATCAAACACACGTTAGCCTCCCTGGTCCTCAGCCACCTCTTTCCACGCGTGAAAATAGCTCCGCTCAATCACAGGCAGAGAAAACACACAGAAAACAGTGCAAATAGCAAGGCAGCCACTGATATATCAAGTCATTATTGACCAGAACATCGAGGGAATAGATCTCATAAAAACAATAAGTTACTCTTTGCCCCCCACTCCACTCCCCGCCCCCGGCCTTCCTCTTTTAGCAGACGGCAGTAAACTTTGTGGCTTAAAATTAATAGCTTCGAGGGGAGCTGAGCTGAGCAATCCAAAGTGATAAAAGCATCCAAAATAAGACCCATCAGTTGATTTGACTGTGTGTACGCAGGCGCAGAGACGTGTAAAGCAGTTCCTCGTGGCTTCCTCTCCCTCCGTCATCCTCTCTGTCTCATTTAGTGGAGCTGTCAGACCAGTTTTTGTCAGCGTCAAGGGCTTGTGGGGCTCCTCTGTTAGAAACCGAGGCTTACCGCGATGGAGAAAGAAGGAACAGTTTTGTTGTTTAGAAAAGGTTTTCAGGATGGGATTGTCTTGGTTTTTTCCACAATTGTGGTTCAAACGGTGTATTTCTTTCCCCGCTTTTTCAAGACATACAGTGATAGACCCCGAGAGTTCATATTGAAAATGATGGACTGCATAGACACAGCTTGAGGAGACTGAGAAGTTATTTTGTGAGTTATACATTTTCTAATGAAAGACTGTTGTGGCAGAGATTCCTGACAACAGACTTTAGAAAAAAGAATATACTGTCAGTGTGCAGAAAATGTATAAAAGAAGCAAGATGAAAGTTCAAACCAAACACGTTTTTACCGACACTCAATACTTTAATACCCTTCCTACATTGAATATATGGTGGTACGTTGGAGACCATCATGGGTTGAAGTTGTAGAGGTTCCAAGTTGCTGCGGTGGTTCAATAATTCCCCCGAGTATTTTCCTTGGAGAAATTTCAAATATACCAAAGGCTACATTTTCTGTCAATCTGGTTGGGTTGGACCTAGCTGTCATGGTTATTCTGATACAGTGAAAAGTAGCTCAATCTATAGATATAAAAGAATGAGTGAGTGGTACAGTATGCTTGGGACTGTGTCCAATGAATTAAGGCTTGGTTGTTAATGGTAACAAATACTAAATGATTAGATTTTATATTTTATCATTTTAATTTTTTAGCTAATTAGGATTGTCCATAAGCTAATAGAGTACATTTTATCTTTGGTTCATAAATTATGTTATTGAGATCTGTGCTGGGGCCAAATATGACAGTCCTTCAAAAAAAACTAAAATAAACTAAAATAGAGTTTAAAAAAAAATATTATAAAACCTTTTCTGTCATGATTGTGTCCCAATTTCCACCCAGTTTCTACAAAATATTTTAAACCAAATTCCTTCACATTTTTTCCAAATGTCACATTATTGTAGACCATCAATTAAGAACATTTTCAATTAAATCATTTCGGAATGGCAACATGGAAACAATTCAACCTTATGTGATATATTTTATTTGGTTTATAGAATTGTCCAAAAGTTACAGGCTTGATTTTTTTTTCTTACCATCACTGGGAAGGAGCCAAAGGGTGGTCTGGACAAGCACTTACAACCAGCAGGGAACTCATACACTCAATGAACAGAATAGCATTAAAAGAGATTAATTTAGTAAGATACAACTATAATCAGCAGTGATTAACCGAATAAATATTTAAAAAAATACATTCTGAAAAAAATATATACAGAGACACGCACACACACACATATATACAGGTATATTTATATATATATATGTTGATTTACTAACAAAATAAGACAGGATACCGGATATGTGTAGTGGTTTTTCCTCTGTACTGTTTGTACTGTTTGTGTATCCTCCTCCTCACCACACCGTACCTGTCCTATCTTTCCAACCCCCTGTGATTCCTCACCTTTCCCTCTGCTACATCCTATGCCTTAACCACCCCCCTTTCTTTGAGACTCCGTTAGTTACACCAATTACTCTATCTCTCCGTGCCACCTCCCCACTCCTTGACTACTCTTCCTGCTTCCTCTTTCCAATAATCCACTCCCGGGCCTAATTGAAGGGGACAGCAGCTCTGTGAGGTCGCAGAGAGCCCAGTTACCGGGTGACACACCTCTTCCCCATGATGCGCCTGCCATATATACACACTCTGTGACTGTTTTAATATTTCCCATCTCCTGTTTCTCCTCCCATGGGTCAGAATGCAACCAGAAGCCAAGAGCAGCCCTACAAATTGTCAGGGAGGAACCCAGAAGAAGAAATGGAGGCTCCGAGCCTCTAGTTCATTACGACTCAGGGTGTGAGTCAGGCAGCAGCATGTGTTGACATTGTCATACTTATCACGGGAACATGTGTGTGGGGCCTGTCAGAGGTGTGTGTGTGTGTGTATGTGTGTGTCTGTACAGAGATGTGTGACTGTATGCTCATAGCGAGGAGGATATTTGTGTGTGTCTTCGTGCATATACACTCTGCAGATGCATGTTCCTCCTGTGCATTTTCATTCGATTTTCACACGTCCGTGTGGAGAATGATGGTTCCGGGTTTGGAAGGCGCCGGCTTGGCACCTGCAGGTTTTCCGAAACCCGCCTCTGCGCGG
Source organism: Menidia beryllina (assembly GCA_013363375.1). Lineage (NCBI taxonomy): Eukaryota > Metazoa > Chordata > Actinopteri > Atheriniformes > Atherinopsidae > Menidia > Menidia beryllina. The sequence continues at coordinate 853,788 of JABUIW010000124.1, forward strand.
GATCAAGGGGCGCGGAGGCTTCTGCCGCACCCTGTCAGCCTGACTGCACGCCAGCTGGAGTCCCTTTTCCTCATCTCCTTATGAATTTTGTCATCCTTTCCTTCCTCCTGCTTTCCGATCATCCAGAAACTTGGGATTTGAATTCAGGCCGCGAGACGATCGCACTTGACCAGTGGGAATGTCACCCAAGATACCCGTACACTATGTACATACGATATACACTATATTGCCAAAAGTATTTGCTCAGCTGCCTTGACTCACATATGAGCTTAAGTGACATCCCGTTCCTAATCC
>JABUIW010000124.1:859081-869081 GCA_013363375.1 Menidia beryllina
TATTTGGCTGAAATTTGAGAAGACATCAACAAAATGAATATGCATGAAATGGAAGAGCGTACAAAGCTGTAGTTTTATTTTCCTATGAACTCACTTATGAGGTTGCTCCACACTGATACTGTTCATTTGGTTTATAGAAATAGAGATGCGGAGTCTGTCTTAGTACACTTTATCTAGGTTTTGATAGCCACGTTTTATTCGCTTTGTGAATATTCAACCACAGAAACCACGAGAAATCGCAAAGTTTCTGCCTTTGAGATGGTGTTTCACTATACACAGACTTGAGGTAATTCAGGAAACAAAGAAACAACTCTTTTAGACGGTGTCTGGTCTGGCAAAGATTCAAATGAGTCATTTTTTCCTCTTTCATAAACTTGCATGAGGGACTGAGGTCTTCCATGATGCGATCTAACAATATGTATCCCTGACTTTTCCAAGTACATTCTGAAGAAGAGCTCTCTCAGTTGCTGTCCCCCACTGTTGTTGTTTTCCTGCCTATTCGACTGAATTACCAAAAGGAACATGACCTATGACATTAAGCAGCCTCGTTTCAAGTCAATATCAACACGTCTGACTCTAATTTATCCTTTGTAGCTTTTCATTGGGTAGCTTTAGCTCTACCTCAGTAGTGCCTGAACATGGACAACAAGGAGAAAGTATAGGAAATGCTCATCTTCTCCTCTCAAGTTGCTATGGGGGCAGCTAATACCATGCAACATAAGGTACTCCATGCATTAATGAGAGCTGGCTATAGGTCTGCACTGGCCTATAAAGAAGGTCCTGAGGTAATGGAAGTGTGCAGCTCAAAACTGTATACTTTTTTATGGTATTTTTGTAAACACACAGGCAACATAGAGCAAATCAGACGCTGTGTGAGCCAGCTGCATTAGGCTGCAACTCCACCTCGTCTCCCTCCACCTCTTCTCCTCCCCCGTGTCTATCCCTCAGCCCCTTCTTCTTCCTCTCCTTGCCTTCCTCCCTAACCCTTCTTGTGATCCGAGAGGAAAGCTTTCATTATTTGCTGAGATTGGGATGTCAATCCCAGCGCCCCTGACCCAAGTTTGTAGTTCTCCCCCGTCATATTGGGGAAATGATTAGCGGGGTTATCTCCGCTCCGTGAAGCTTTTATTCCTCCTTGCGGCCCTCCAGGCGCAGAATGGCTCTCTTCTTTTCATTCTTTCACACTCCCCTTTCACACTTGCTAATTTAGTACTGTGCTGGCGACTCAGTGACTGTTCATCATTCCTTTTTAACACTTACCCCCCCTTTTTTCCTCATACTTATCTGCAGTTATGGGGAAAATGGGGGAATTTATTCTTGTGAATGTAACATTTTGATTTGATATGGAGAGATAAAACAACTTGTGAAATTGGAGCAAGACAAACATTTGTTGTGTTGTTTTAGGCTTGCATTTTTTTTCTAGATCAGACTCTTTTAAAATAGGTTGTATTGTCTGATCTTGTGAATTGTTTTGACCCCAAAAAAGGTTCTAAAGAAATTCTATGAATAAAAAAACATCAGAATTTTTCATTTTTTGAGGTGAAATGAATTATTTTGTTTTGAGTGTGAGGGTTCCAGTTGCTGTTTTGAAACCCACGTGGCTTCTAAAGTTGATCCAAAAGTGACCTAAATACGTTTTATAGAATATAGAAGCTATAGGCATGTGATCTTTCTGTCTTATCAAACATAAGAGCATGATATAGCTCCAATTAAAGCACGTTTTTCTTACAGGCAGGAAAATGCACAATTAGATGTTTTTCGTCTATTGTTAAGGAAAATAACGGCAAAATAGGCCCATTTTTTTTTCTTGAACATTATTAATTGATCTACTTTTCATTCTCCCCTGTTGATTTGTTTTAATGAAACGCATTGCAACATTGGAACAATATTAAAGAAAGAAGCAGGATATTCCTCATTGGTCAACAAAAAAAAAAGAAAGGAAATGGAAGGCTTTAACACCACTAACAATGCACTGCACACTTTTCCTTCTTAATTTCATCAAAAGACTATTGTTCTTATTTTCTTCTTTTTTTCACCTTCTTTGAATTATTATCATTATTAGGAGTGCATTGAATTAAGAAGAGTCACTGATCCTCGTTTTAAGCCTTTCATTCTTTCTTTCTTTTCTTTTTCTCTCTTTCTTTTTTTTCTTTGTGTGCGTGTGTGTGTGTGTGCGTGCGTGCGTGCGTGCGTGCGTGCGTGCGTGCGTGCGCGTGTGTCGGGATCCCAACGAGACTCCATCCGCACTTCATTAACCCTGAGCCGGGGACAATCCACGGTAAGAGCTGGAGGATTTACCACCACCCTTTTCACATGCAAAGAAAAGGGGGGTGGGGGGGGGGGGGGGGGCTAGAGTCATCCAGAAAGACGCACTGGGGCTTTTCCTTATATAATCAAATGTGCGCTATGCAAGTATAACTCATTTTGTCGTAAATAAATAAATTAATTAATTAATTAATTAATAAATAAATTCGCTGTCTGTATCGGTCATGATTGGACTTTAATGACCTTTTTTGGGCAGGTCAGGAAGTAGTTCTCCCTCCCCTTATATGCCAAAAGCTGACCAGCTCGCAAGCTGTATATTTTCTAATGCAATTTTACGCTTCATAAGAGATTATCAGTCCGTCAGTCTGATATTTCACGGCATGATCAGCCCCATAATGGGGGGGGGGGGGGGGGGGGGGGGGGGGGGGGGGGGCAGATAACAGGTGCGATGCGCAGATGACAGCAGGGGGAGCTGGCTATCAAACCCATTATCGACTTTCAATTAAAAGCTATTAAAGTCTTTTGTCTAATCGTTAACATCCAACGCGCCAAGTTTTGTCCGTCGGCCTGAACTCCTTTAACCCCCGACGCGCCGTGGACGCATGGATCAGGGCCGGGCAGACTTGGAATGGGGGAGAACGAGGCTGGTGGATGTGTATGGACGTGGGGGTGGGGGGTTGGGCAGGGAGTGGGGTGGGGGGGGGTTTGCTGGTGGAGCCGCTGACCAGCTGTCCCCGGGCTGATCCTCGGTTTGCAGTCAGCTCCAGCCCCGGTCGCCAGCTGTTGGAGCCGTTTGGCAGAGGAGAGCGCATCCAGCACCCCTCAAGCAAAGGGAAGGATGGAAACAATCAATTTCCAAATGGGGATCATTTAAGGCACTTAAACAATTGCGCACATGACATTAATATTTCATATCCTGCCATTGTTTATGGAAAACGAATCGGAGCTGCTGCTGTCAATTTAGGAAAGTAGGGTGTGGGGGGGGGGGGGGGGGGGGGTGGAACAGGGACTCCATTTTGGACAGGACACCCTTGTGGTTTGTTGGCCCCTTCTCGGAAGACATCAGCTGGAATTGATCTTCGATTTCACTTTTGCATGTGTTTGTTTGTGGGGGGGATAAAGGGGGGGGGGGGGGGGGGGGGGGTGATTCTGACTTCTGTCACTTCGAATCCAACCCTCTCCGCTGTGTACACTGCAAAGAAATCTGTGCTCATAAAGAGACAAAAAGACAACCAACGAAGAGATTAGATCTAATAAGCACTTTGGTAAAAGACAAATATTGTTGTAATTAACAACGAACCGCGTTAACATTGGCCCAGATGTGTCTCTGATCCCCCCCCGTTCCTCCCTTTTGAAAAGGTCAAGGAAAAACGAAAGTTAAAACACCGTCATTTTCCTCCCCAGCACTTAAATTGAGTCGACGACAAACCGAACAGAGAAGAAAGAAATGAGTGTGACACAAACGCCGATATGGACTCTTTTCAGCTTCTCTTTTCAAGGGGGACACGCAGCTCCTCGTGCTTTTTCACGACATCAAATAAAACCGGGATGGATTCACAGTCTCGATATGGTTCTAAAACTTTTGAAAATGTAACATTTTCCACAGGCCATCCATTTGGTGTCAGCGTCCAGTTGGATTTCGATCATTCTGATCAGAGACTGATGCCTTTTTCCAGATGCTTTGCACGTCGATAACATGTCGAATTTTGGTTTTGAAATATAAAAATATCCGGAGTAGCCTACTCAAGAGAGGTTAAAAAAATTCAATAATTCTATATTTTCACAAACATGACGCCTCTGTTAATTCCAATGCAAGGCGTAAATTGTGTGGAAAAGGTGTGGAATTGTGTTAAAGTTCAAAAGCATTTGTAAAGAGGACTTGGGGAAACAAAGAAACAAAAGAAAATCAAGTTCAAACTCCGGTAACATACCACAAAGAGCAGGATTAGGATTAAATATCGCCATAATCCTGAGTGGTTAAGTGTTGGAGACATAGTTACATTTAAATATTAATAATAAACGCCGACAGTAAAGGAAGATTTTGCCATTCGGCCTGTGCTGTGCTTCTATTTCCAGTGGTTAAATGCGGCTACTTGTTACGCTAAACTGGCTGTAATGTGACAACCGCATGCGCAACTCGAGCGCAAATCACAGCCAATGTTCCTTTTTTCCGCTTCCCACTTCCGTTTGTTTTTGTTTCTGTTTTTCTGTTTGTGCCTGAGCTTTAAAAACTGAGCTGACCGGATCCACGTGTTGATTCCACCTGACACTCATCTCAGACACACACACACACACTTACGCACACGCACACACACGTTCGAAGCAGCCACGTGATTAAATGAAAGACTTTTATTTCCACATTTATAAAAGTAATTCTCTTTTACATCAAATCCCCCCCTATTTTTTCAGTCCAACTTTTTTTTTTTTTTTCTTTTTTTTTTTTAAAACTTCTTTATAGGGGGGAAAAGGGAAGAGGAATAACGGGGATGGGGGGGTGGACGGTGGGGGTTTGTTTTGGGAAAGAATTTGAGGATAAGCCAGAACGGGAACATAAAGGCAGTTCGAATGAAGTAGGGAAAAAACAAAAAAACAAAAGAAAGAAAGAAACGATCCTGGGGAAATATACGAAAAGCACTCCACAAGTTTGATATCTGCAATATACATTTTTCACCAAGGGAGAGAAGAACAATTAAGAGTTATCACAGCTTGATATGAAATAACAGAAGGAATGCACAACGTCTGTTCAAATACAACAAATCAACAGGCGGGTACACCTGCGCCAGGACCCGAGTCCGATGGGTTTGTTTTTGGAAAAAGAGAAAAAAAACAATTAAATGAACCATCACTCTGGCGACTTCATTCCCTCCTGGTGGGAAGACTGTTCCATGAGATACAAATCACTTGTCTTGTTCTTTTGTTGTTTTTTTAAGAAGCTGTATGGGAAAAAAAAAAAAAGATTTCATATAGATTCACATCTCTTCGGAGATCTCGTCTTTGAGCCTCCACGTGGGTCCGCGCGAGAAGTCCGTCGTTTTCTCGGATAATAAATGCATTTGAAATAAAAGAAAAATGTAATTATTCATTTATTCATTTTGTTTTGCACTCCAACTTGCTTGCCTGTGTGGTTTACTGGTGGCTATAATCTAGTCTAGTCCCTGTTCGATGGCTGTGCTCTGGGAACGAAGCACCGAGGAAACTAAACTCCGCCTCTGCAGGTTCAAAGGCAAAATATTCTTATTTACAGTTTTGTGACAGCTGATCGTCTTTAAAAAATAAAAATAAAAACTATGAAAGCTTTACAGGATGAAAATAAAAACATAGTTCCTTTGGATGTTGGGACTACGTCTGGTACAAACTACATGGAAGCTTATCAGATAGCTTGAATGACGTGGGATAAAACCCACTAATAATAATAATAATAATGACAATAACAATAAAAAAATAACAACAACAATAATAATGCAAACCAAAGGAAGGTCCGATTGGCTTGGTTCAAGTTCCACCAACAATTGGAGCCTGTTGGGACTGAATACTGAAAGTGGGTTTAAATAAATAATAATTTAGACGCTTTGATTCAAATTGAAAAATAAATTACTTATAAATAATGCTCCTTTCCCCCAAGACAGTCAAGAGGAAAACACAAAAAAAACACAAAAAAAAAAAACAAGTCCATGGTCTTTAAGAGTCTCATTCAGGTCTCCTTTATCATCGACCCGTTTTCACCAAGAGCCGAAGTGTTTTTTTTTATTTTGTATTTTTTTCTAAAGTCATTATCTTTTTCCCGTCTTTGTCCTTATTTTTTCTATATATTTAAACTGCCAGATGAAGAGGAAAAAAAAACAGAGCAGCGGTGAGCGGCTCACCGCTGCTGAGCTGGCCGCGGAAGCACGCCGGACATGGGGGGCAGGGGGGGCGGGGGGGGCGGCGGCTCGCTGCCCCCCTGCAGGCCGTGCAGCAAGATCCGCGGCACCAGGGGTCTCTGGAGGGCCGGCGGGGGCGCCGAGGGCCCCCTGTACAGGTAGAGGGCCGCCCCGGGGTCCAGGTTGGACACCAGGCTCTGCGGGTAGAAGTACGGGGAGGGGAACATCCTCTGGAGGGCCGAGTAGTTCCCGGCTTCGGCCAGGAGCTCCAGCCCGACCGCCGTCTGCCTCTTCCACTTTGTCCTGGATGGACACAAAAATAGACCAAATTTTAGCCTTCGATGGCACGTGCGTACACGCAGTGTCCGACATGCCCGATATCCACCCCATCTGTTAACCCGGGATCCAATTATAGAAGTCGGGAATGTTCTTTATTTCATCCATTTTTCCATCTTCCTTTCCTTTTTTAAAATCACTTAAATCTCCAGCCGGCCGCCGGTGTTCACACCCAAACATGTCTTTTGGATACCCAGTGTGCACTCCACGCAGGTGAATAATTCATAATAAAGATAATTGAGTAGATATAGTAGTTTCCCCTGAATTATTAATATGCACACATGCAACGATGCATTATTCATGGGCCGACTCAAACTCAAATAGCGTTTTATTCTTTTTTTATTTTATTTGTGTCATTTAGCTCCCTTGGAGTCAGAGAAGCAGAAAAATAGATGGATTCGATCAAGATAATAAAACAGCGAGTTGCTGGTTCATTTCCAAAAGTCACCAGCTAATTTTGGGGTCCCGCCATTTTTAGTTTCATTCAATTCCTACATAAAAATATTGTTGCATGAAGGTGAATAAAAAAAAAAAACGGAATAAATGAAGAGGTGACAGAGGTACCAACCCTCCAACTAATACTTGTGGATGAACACGCCTGTCTCCTTTCTCCTGCTTTCTCTTATTTTTTTCTCCTGTCAGATGAGATTAAATGAAATAAAGGATGACGATACGAAAACAAATACACGCCAGGGTACTGTCCAAAAATAAAACAGAACTTAGAACTGAGACGAATCACAAAAATACGGAGAAAATCGTTTTGTTTTATGTAAGAGCCTCAACCTTTTCAAAAGTGATTAAACTTTCGTTCCAACTTCATTAAAGAACTGTCTTTTTACCTTACTAAAAGACATATAACTTAGACATTTAAATATGTGTAAATATATCAACTTTCTTCCTTCCACAAGTGGATTTTCTGGACTAAGAAGATTAGCCGCAGTCCTCTACGTGACTCGGCCATAACGTTAACCTCCTGCCACTTTTTTGGGGGGGGACAGTGGAAGGAAAACATGACATTTCTGGGTCAGGATCCAGCAGCGAAAAAAAAAGCGCAGATTATCCTCCTCCCCGCGCGCTTCTTTCAGATACATAAATAAACCAAGGGCCCAGGCGTCCTTCCTTACCTCCGGTTCTGGTACCAGGTCTTGACCTGCGTGTCGGTGAGGTTGAGGGAGGCCGCCAGCTCCATGCGGTCCTGGACGCTCAGGTACTTCTGCCGCTCGAAGCTGCGCTCCAGCTGGGCCAGCTGGTGGTCCGTGAAGGCCGTGCGGGCCTTCCTGGGCTTCTTCAGCCGGACCTGGGGGCTGTCCCTGCTGCTGGAGATCTCCCTGTCGCCTTCCTCTTTCACTGCCAAGCCAAAAGAAGAGGAATAAGAATTAGAAACCATGCGTAACCCAAGGCTTTCTGGTGTTTTACGCACGAGACACAGTAAGCGGGGAATAAAGCTGTGACCCAAAACCAGAAAATATGTGTTTCATTTATATATTAAACAGCTTTATCCAAGGTGGAATTATGTAGGGGGGAGATCAGATTTTAAATAGTGGATTTTAACTACTTCTTTGAACTTTAAAAATAAAGCGGAGAAACTTTGCGCTGCACTTCCTGCATGAGATTTGCCGCAGGCTAAAAAAAAAAATTTTAAAAAGCATGCTTTAAATTTGAAGTAACAGGCTTAATGACCCAACATCCGAACTCGTCCTTCAAAGCACGCGACCAAGGCAGAGTTTCAAATCTTTCAAGTGGGATGCGCTGATTTCGTTTTCAGATTTTTTAATTGTATGGAAGAAAGCCGAAGGGGCTTCAGAGGGTTGATTTAATTTCAAACTCGTTTTCAGAAAAAAACAAAAAAAAACAACAACAAATCTTATTAAAAATGTTACAAAGATTCACAAACGTTTCCTCTTTTTCTGTTTTACCATATTTGGCTTTTGGGGCGACTCTCAATGTCATCCGGGGAGTCAAAGGAACGGATCAAAACGCGGGGCTGGGGGCTGTGTGGAGGTTTGATTTGGCCTTAATTTGTTATGAAAAGCTCTTCCAATATTCCGGCCTCCAGTGTGATTTTTTTCTTTTTTTTTCTTTCACCCTCTGTCAGCAGAACCGTAACCTTTGTTCTTTTTCTGCGTGGAGTCGTGTAAGGGCAAGCGCTGATATGGGCTACTTATAGTCAATTCTCTGAGATGAGATTAAAAAAAAGGAAGAAAGAAAGAAAGAAGAGGAATGATAAAAGAGGGGAGATGGAGAGGGAAATCTTGAATAGTTGAGTCGTCTCAAGAAGCACAATAATCCGCCTAATTGAGCCACAAGGGAAGGACTCGCCTTTCAACCGCGACCGGAGAGCGTGGAAAATGAGAGGGGAATCAAGAGCCGGGGCGGCCGCGTGCGCGCGGGTACAAATCTGATTAGCGCCGGGGACAAATTGCATCGAAATCTGTGATGCATTCCGGGCGGCGGGTTTCGTGGGAAATTTCAGTTGCGGTGCGCGTTGGAGCTCCGTGCACCCCCCCCTCCCCCCTCCCCTCCAGCATCAATCAATCAGCGCCTAGATGAGCCTTTTCCCCTTCGCTCCACGTGCACACGCCCACACGCGCGCGCCCGTCAAGCCCTCATCGGTAGCTGAAAGAACTGAATTTGGGGCCACGGACAGAAATGGACCAGAGCAAACTCGTATCAGGCAAGAAACGGGAAAAAGAAAGAATGTTTAAAAAGTCGAAAAATGTTGTGTTTGGCTCCACGTGTGTGTCTTCTGCCCAGACTCCACCTCATTACCCCGTCAGTGGAGGTGACATGTGCGTTATGGCTGACAGGATTTGAACCAGAGAGGCCCTTGATGGCATTTATCTGGAGGCAAACCCATGTCATCTCCTATAGGATTGCATTCTCTCCTCTCTGACATCAGCGGATGCTTCCGAGATATCCTGCAAATGCGGAGCTGGGAGCGCTGCGCGCGCGCACAAGCACGCGCGATTGGTAATGGTCAGAGGTGATCATTTTTAAAACAACCAGCTGGTCTGACCCGTCACCGTCCCGGGACAGATCTAAGTCTGCAGCAGCAGGGAATCGGGAGGATCTGTGTTTTTTTTGGTTACTGATGGTGGAGGATGAGGTTACTGTCCATGAAATCGGGCCTGGCGAGCTCTTTTCCACATTAAAGTGTATTTATTAATTTTATTAATTTCTAAGAGGACACTGCATTATTCTAAAAGTGAAATGTTAATCATAAATAAAAATATTGACAAATATTGAAGGATCTTACTAAAATCTTGTGTTATATGGCCAATCTTCAAGAAATGATCACTTCAGATAAATTATAATAGGCTATCTAAAATTTCCACAACATTTTCAGCAGGATTACTGTTTAACACCTCTAAAACACACTTGTTAATTAATGGTTATTCAGTATTGGGAAAACTTATATTAGAAATATAATTTTTAAGAATATATATATTTATTTATTTATTTATTTATTTATTTGTTATATGTCAATTAATTATATATTCTCGCACAAGTATTCTATTTTTTCCCTCATGATAATCTCT